>JARACY010002740.1:0-39773 GCA_029255725.1 Scrobipalpa atriplicella
GAGGATTTTTTTTTTTCATTTCCAGAATGAATTTCTTGGTGAAAGTTGTTCAGAACCCTTGATTGTCCCTTACACCCTGAAGAGTGTAGATACCAGTGCTACTCGTTCTAGTATAACACCTAAAATAATAAACATCATGTATAAACGTATTACTGTTTGCATGGAAAATACAGCATATTTTTTTCTACGATTATTAAAAAAAAAGTGTCTTTAAATCACGTATACAGCTATGTAAATTAAACATTTCATGACAATAAACAGGAGGTAAATTAAACAAGAAGTAAAATTCTGTAAATTATTCTATTCTTCTTCTGTCGTCTGGATTTTTTAATATTATGAATTCTTAATGTTTGTAAAATGTATGTACCAACCGTTATTGGAGGTTTTAAACTAAAACGACTGCGGATATGGATAAAGAAGGTACTGCAGACAGCTGCGACAGACAGTTTTGGAAAATAATAAGAAGAATAAATGGTATCGCTTCAGTGAGGATGAGGACAAGACTTCAAAATCTAAAACACTGAGATCTAAACTATTTATAAAAAACCCTTTCTGTACTCTCATCTATTTTTGTCAAAATTAAATTTTGTGCACATCTGCGCATTGTTCAGTCAGCAAAGGAGATATACTTATTTTATAGGCCCGTTCGAAACAATTGAAGTAATTTCAGGAGGTTTAATGGAGACAAAATACTAGTTTTCTAATCATAAAACTAAATGTGTCAGGACTTTGACAAAATCCTAGCCAGTATTTTGTCAAAGTCCGGTTTTTGATCAAAATCCTAGTTTTTTTAGGGTTCCGTAACTCAAAAGGAAAAAAGGATACCTTATAAGATCACTCGGTTGTCCGTCTGTATGTCTGTCTGTCCGTCTGTCTGTTTGTATGTCTGTCTGTCTGTCACCACCCTTTTTCTCAGAAACGTGTGAAGGTATCAAGTTGAAATTTATACTGAATAAATCTGCGGCCCTGTACAGAAATCACCATTGCTGACTGTACTATACTACTATAAAAACATATAAAAATCATATACTCTTGGCCCAAAACCATTGGCGGAAAGCTAGTATTGTTAAATGCATATTACACCTAACTATTTGATTTTTTTTAAACACGTCATGCTATGATATTGTTTTGATATACTTACGCATAAATTTTTCAGCTGTTTAAGCTAAAATATGCAAATTACGCAAGCCGTTTTTGTTATGCAAATTACGCTAGGCGTTTTTGTTTAACGAAATTATAAGTAAATCACTTTACCTAAAGGAACTAGTGAGGACTTTTTCACGGTATCGTTTAGGCCCTCACGCGCGGTCCGGAGATTCGGGTTTCGGAAGAATTTTCCGGGAATGTCCAACCCCTGTATGTCTTTTTCCTTGAATGTCTATTACCCGGAAGGTCTGATTTCCGGAATTTCCGTTTTCTAGATTTCCCTATTCTTGGGTTTTGAATTTTTTTTTACATTTCTAGATTTGCGTCATTACAATCTATCTTGATATCAAATTTCATGGTAATTCGGTATGATAACCTGTATCTAAGGTACCAGTTTTTTATTTTTATCTGATAGATCATCTAATATAAAGAGTATTTTCATCATAATTAATTAATTATGATTTTTTAAAGCATTGCAAAAACTCTAGTTCCGAGCCGAAATGTAGCAAAACTTTTTTTGTGTAAAGCAAATTCTATTCATGCTACTTTCCGGCTCGGAATATAGTGTTTTTGCCATGCCTTTAAAAATTCATAATTAATTAATTACTTAACAATTTATTTTTATTATGATGAAAATATTATTCAAATTAGATGATCTATCAGATAAAAATAAAAAACTGGTACCTTAGATACAGGTTATCATACCGAATTGGTGAAAAACTGAGGTTTTCACAGGGGCGCGGCATACAGACGGACAGACAGACAGACAGACAGACATGGCGAAACTATAAGGGTTCTTAGTTGGTTGACTACGAAACCCTAAAAAACTAGGATTTTGATCAAAAACCGGACTTTGACAAAATACTGGCTAGGATTTTGTCAAAGTCCTGACACATTTAGTTTTATGATTAGAAAACTAGTATTTTGTCTCCATTAAACCTCCTGAAATTACTTCAATTGTTTCGAACGGGCCTATAAAATAAGTATATCTCCTTTGCTGACTGAACAATGCGCAGATGTGCACAAAATTTAATTTTGACAAAAATAGATGAGAGTACAGAAAGGGTTTTTTATAAATAGTTTAGATCTCAGTGTTTTAGATTTTGAAGTCTTGTCCTCATCCTCACTGAAGCGATACCATTTATTCTTCTTATTATTTTCCAAAACTGTCTGTCGCAGCTGTCTGCAGTACCTTCTTTATCCATATCCGCAGTCGTTTTAGTTTAAAACCTCCAATAACGGTTGGTACATACATTTTACAAACATTAAGAATTCATAATATTAAAAAATCCAGACGACAGAAGAAGAATAGAATAATTTACAGAATTTTACTTCTTGTTTAATTTACTCCTGTTTATTGTCATGGAAATGTTTAATTTACATAGCTGTATACGTGAATTTAAAGACACTTTTTTTTTAATAATCGTAGAAAAAAATATGCTGTATTTTCCATGCAAACAGTAATACGTTTATACATGATGTTCTATTATTTTAGGTGTTATACTAGAACGAGTAGCACTGGTATCTACACTCTTCAGGGTGTAAGGGACAATCAATGGTTCTGAACAACTTTCACCAAGAAATTCATTCTGGAAATGAAAAAAAAAAATCTCATATAATAACAATGCTTTCAGGGCATTTTTGGGACTAACTCGCTACTGCAGTGCGTCTCAGATGTTTGCGCAAGAGCGCACTGATGATTTCTACACTATCAGGCGCAAGAGAATAGCATTCCTCTTAGGAAGAGTGCAAACCAGTTCCAACAGTATGTTGAGAGGGTCATTTCAGATAAGGTGGATTGTCCCATCCTCAAATTCTGGGTTGGCCTAATAATTAAATAACAACATGGACCTTGAAAGTTGTCTGAATAAATAAATTATTATTATTATGTATGTTTTACCATTATCTCGGGACTATAGAGTCCCGGACTTTTGGGAGGCGTGCGTGGGGCCAAAGACAACACGTAGAGGCCCTTTAAACAACTTTAATATGAGTAATGTGACACTAGCCGGCGGTTATCCCTGTATGCACTATAGAAGTACACCCAAGGACAACCCCCGGGTAGTGTAGGACTATAGAGGAAAGTGGAAGCAAAGGAACCGGGTTATTGGGTTGAAGTGATAGTGGACTGGGTAATTGGGATATAGAAAGGACTATGGCACCTGCCCGATCAATGTTTCAGAAAAACGAAAAAATGAGCAGCTGACTCGTCAACTCACTATATCCTAAACGGTCTCCAAAACAGCCGAACCCAAGGAACGGCAAGAGGGCAACATCGTGTGAGCGACTAAGGTTGTCGAGATGTGAGACTGCGGGGCGCCAGATCGTGGTGTTCAGTCAGCAGGCCCCCGGCGGTATGACATTTTACACTTCCAACCTGGAGCAAAGGTTCCGCTCTTGCGTACTCCACTCCTGGACGGCCAACGAAGGCAAGCCAGGAGGTGAGGGCCAAATGAATACGGGCCCTCGTAGCACCAGCAACTCGCCACAAGCTGCCCCTCCGGGCACTGATTGCACCACCGAGGTGGTAGGCGGTGGGGTCGTCAATTCCCTACGCTACGCCATTATTATTACTTTGTACAATTTACTTTGGGAATAATTGTTCAATTTGCAATAGATAGTTATGACTTTCGTTTCGTAGAATAAAGATTGCTTCTTTTTGTTACACCCTGTTTAAATTTAACTGCTTAAAACCGGACGCACTATATAAAAAGCTACAACTGTTCCAAAAAATTACATTTTGGTGATCACCTGAGGAAGCAGTCATACAAAAAGGTAATTATTAATTTTAAATATCATTTTTAAATAAATACTAGATGTAAAAAAGAATTACATATGAACCTACCTGTAAAACTGAACAATTTCCCCTTAGGAAAATAGGCCTAATATGAAACAAAAAATTGCCCTGCTATACAAAATTTCTCAAGCTGACTGACTCTATTTCTACGGGAGGGCCAATTTTTTTTTATATTTCGAATTATGTTAATCTAAAATAGTTATGGTAATTTTTTAATAATGGTATCGATTCGTATGCGTACAAAATCACTAAATCTTGACTAAAATTATCACCTGTCATTGTCTGTCCTGAGAGAACAGAAAGGGACGGCAACAATGATCTCTACGAGTCGATAGCAATATTATAAAATAATACAGAAGGATATTTTAATTTTAAATTTTTATTTAATTAGACATAGAATACAACAGCTATTACTTACATCATGGACATAAAATCACGTTGTTCAGGCCTTAAAACTAATTGTATTCGAATTCCAACTAGAATTTAATTAATATAATAAATAAATGGTTGAAAATATTTGTGTTTATGCACAAGAATGTAAAATTGGTAAAATTAAAATAAGATAGTAATAAATATCGTGTGTATTTTTTTAGGCATCTTGCATCAAAGTAGGTTGTTCTTCAGAACCAGACAAAATAAAAAGCTGTCTATCTGTAGAAGTGCCCACTTATTGTCACTGTTATGATGCTGGGGAGGTGCAGTTTTGTCCCTAGCGGCCATTTTTTTTAACAAAACAGATTGCTTAAAGCGATAAGACCGCCTTTTCGCAGATTAAGTTTAAGTTATTTATCTAATTTAACCTTTTCAGTATGGACCTCTTATCCAACATCGTCGATGCTGGGGCCGACGTCGTTGGTGCTGGGGAGGTGCAGTTTTTGTCCATAGCGGCTCAATTTTTAACAGCAACGTTCAGTGCATTATCTACCCTGCAACTGTTTTCTGGCATTTTGTTCCCCGTGGAGTCTCAAGTTGAAAGTAAGTACTTGATTTCTGCTGTCACATTCTCAACTTAGACATATTTGACATTTCTTAAAAAGCTGTTTTCTCTCAGAATGTTTTCTGGTGTTCTATTCCACGTGGAATCTCAAGTTGAAAGTATATAAGTGCCAATGGTGTCGATTCGGACAAACACATCTCTCAGCTAATTTAACTAAGATTGTTGGTAAAATTTTAAATTATGAAAATAGTAATGAAAAATAATTCCAGCTAATGATGAATGAATGCCAATCGACGGATCATAATAATAGAAATAGAAAATACGCATAACTTAAAAAGTGACGCCGAACAAAGTTACAAAGATTTTTTTTCATGTCAAGCCCGGGTGTATGGGGCAGCGTACCAGAAACTGATCAGACAACTATCACCAGGAAACTCTTTTAGGAAATGAAAAGAATATCATTTCATATGGGGAAGTCAACATTTTTTTCAATTTATGAAAAATTTCATGGTGAAAGATGTTCAGTTTCGTTAACTGAGGAATCAAATATCAGTTTCTGGTACGCTGTTTCATTACACCCCGTATAGTATTTCCCTGAATGTCAGCTTTTATTAAGTCCACTTCCCTAAACGTCCATTTCTCGTATGACACGCATGGGCCTCCTCGGATCACCTGAATATTCCCTAAAGTAACACTACTATTTTTTTAGAGGTTTAACTTCTATCCGCTTTGATTTTTGTATAGGATATGAATATGAGAATGTTTGTAAAGGAATATTCGGTGTTACCAGTAGAAATACTTTTAGTTGCTCTTTTTTATTTTATTTTATTTATTTATTTATTTGTTGAGACGAGCACAACAGTTTACAATAAAAAAAAAATGCTTAGCTAAAAAAAATACAAATAGGCATTGTTCCAGATTGTGAAACCAACAAAGTGTCGTACAGCTTGAACAATCATTTTGCCAAGCCGTAGGCGTGATTTTGACTTCGGCACTCATACCTTTTTCAGATAACGAGAGCTTTGACGTCATTATCGTTGGAGCTGGATCCGCGGGCTGCGTGGTTGCAAACAGACTTACTGAGGTCGAGGGGTTGAAAGTTCTTCTCATAGAGGCTGGTGATGATCCTGCTGTTGATGTACTGGTATGTGGAACTTTATATCCGGCTTACATCGCCCGAATTTATTGTAATTAATTAAAAAAAAAAAAACCTGTTTAAAACTGGTTATATAATAATCAAATAATTTGTTTTCAACCCTCAACACTTCAAAGTTAGAGTGAACAGGCATTTTCCGGGTGAGCGCGCTCCATCATCGACTCCGTCTCAGTCGCTCCCGACCTAGATTGGACTCAAGAGCTAACCCATCTTTAAATAATAATAATAAAAAAAAGTAATATTTTTGAAGCACATCTCGTGGTTTTTCCTTTCTTTTTTACGATTGATTGTGTTAGTCCTGGCGCAAAAGGACATTTCGATGACAGGAAATTTTGGGAAAAGGACATTCAAGAAAAGGACATCTGGAGAAAAAGTCATTTTCAGAATGAACATTTTTAAGAAAAAGACATTTCATTTTCGGAAAGGGCATTTTAAGAAAAGGACATGTTGTTTAATGGGCATTTCTGTTTTGTTTTTTCAGCGTTGAAGAAAAAGAATAATGTACTGATATAACCGTTTGTTTTCTTTTTCTCAGATTCCAAGTCTTTTCCCTTTCGTCTCATATTCCGAAGATGAATGGAAGTATTTTGCCGAGAATGACGGATACACTTCGCAATTGCATAAAGAAAAAAGACAACATTATGCTATAGGCAAGCAACTTGGCGGTACAAGTGGAACTAACTACATGGTTTACGTCAGGGGACACAGGCAAGACTATGCGGATTGGGTAAAAGCTGGAGCAACCGGATGGGATTGGGAAACTGTACTTCACTACTTCAAGAAAAGTGAAAGAATGAGTAGTAAAGCCATTCTAAATGGACCTTCAGGACACTTACATAACGATAACGGATACCTTGGCGTCTCCAGACCTAATTGGGGCAATGAATCGATCAAATACTTAAAAGCTTTCGAAGAAAACGGTTATCCGCTTCGTATAGATCACAATGATTATGACACTGTAGGATATGCACAAGCGCAATTCACTATAGATCCACCTTTGAGGCAAAGCACAGCCATCTCATTTTTAAGGCCAATCAAAGATCGGAAGAACTTATTCATTCTTAAGAATACTTATGTCAGAAAAGTTATATTTGACGAAAATAAAAGAGCTATTGGTGTTGAAGCCAGACTACATGGCAAGGATATTATAACGCTGTCTGCAAAAAAAGAAGTTATTTTATCCGCTGGTGCATTGAACACTCCCCGAATTCTGCTGTCGTCAGGAGTTGGACCAAAAGAGCACTTAGAGGAACATGGTATTGAGGTCGTTTTAGACTCGCCGAATGTGGGTCAAAACTTGCAAGACCATCCCACGATTTTCCTCACTTTAACTGCGAAAAAGAGCTTATTATCTGCTGTCAAAAACGTTGTAGAAATTGGTGCTAATTTAGATAAATTCCCTATTCCTCTCATTATAGGGATGGGATCTCTGAATAGAGATCCTACTGCACAACCCGATTACGAATCTATCTCGTTATCGGTCCCAGCAGCCTCACCAATTCCACCTTTGGTATGCACTAAAAACTTTAACTATGAAGATTACATTTGTGAGGCCATGGGAAAAGCAGGGCAAACAAGAGAGACATTATTTACGTTGCTTAGTTTGTTACACCCTGAATCAAGAGGATCGGTAAAGTTGAGCAGTTCTGATCCTGAAGATCAACCATTGATCGATTGTGGATTTTACAGAAAGGAAAGCGATTTAGATAAACATGCTCGCTGCGTAGAAGATTATGTTTCTGTATTAAACACCACATTATTCAAAAAATATAATGGACACGTTTATGACTATGGAATAAAACAGTGCAAGCATTTGACCTTTGGCAGTCATGAGTACTGGAAGTGTCATATACGGAATATAGTACAGACTGAATGGCATTTGACTGGAACTTGTGCTATGGGTCCTGAAGGAGTAGGTGTGACAGATGAAAGATTAAGAGTACGAGGATTGGAAGGAATTCGTGTTGTTGATGGAAGTGCTATTCCTTTAGTCACAAGTGGAAATACCAACGCTCCTATTATCATGTTGGGGGAAAGAGCTAGTGATTTGATTAAAGAAGATAATCACTGGCCAGTAAAATAGTGCCCACGATGACGACACTTACCTGAATGAAACACCCCTCGTTACTGAATCTTCAAAATACTCCGTCTATCCTGTAGATTAGAGGCGTATTTTTGTGTTACATAAATATATGGTGTAGATCACATGTGTTTATATTATCTAATTTATATTAAACATTTTATAGTATCAAAAATTGTTGTTTTATTTTTTATGCTATCTATTATATTTTGTCTCAAACGATACCGTGAAATGTCTTCACTTGTAGGAACTACACCCTTTGTTCCCAGTAGTTCCTTCAATCCTTTGAAGCTCAGCAATTAATTATCACGTGTAAAACTAAGTTCCTATTTTGTAAAGTCATATAATTTCGTTAAATAAAAACGGCTTGCGTAATTTTGCATATTTTAGTTTAAACAGCTGAAAAATATATTGTGCGTCAGTACAGTAAGTATCTCTAATCAATATCATACCATAACGTGGTTTAAAGTACTTATATGAGAATTCATATATACATACATACATAAAATCACGCCTTTATCCCTAATGGGGTAGGCAGAGCAAAAACGACCTAAAAATAGGTCGTTCCGCTACGTTTGACAAGTTTTGAGGGTTAATACAGAGGATGATTGTGTATACTGCTGTAGTGACGGGTTGTCAGCCCATCGCCTAAATTGCAATACACTGAATCCCTCGATTCCCTTAGCTGATTTTTACAGCATGCACGGGAGGAGATGCAGCTGGCACATTCTATGTTTTTCTATCACTTCCAGTCCAGCAAGTATGAGAACTCGAATAGGTGTAAAATACATATAAGAATACTAGCTTTCTGCCAATGGTTTTACCCGGGGCCAAGAGTAGAATCACGTTTTTATTTTTAATTGTATAGCCTATGGAAAATTGATCATTATTCCGTACAACATAGTCCGCGGCTGCAACTAACAGAATTTAATTTATTTCTCTGGAGATAATGGTCGGATATTTTTGTTTAGGTAGAATATGTTATCTTATTCCTACGTGCATAAAAAATATCGAGGGACTTTAATAAAATCGGACATGTCCCATTCAGATGTGCACAAAATTTAATCTTGGTACCTGTCATTTTATATCATGAAAGTACAAAGAGTTAGTTTAGATCTCAGTTGTTTATATTTTGAAGTCTTGTCCTCACTGAATCGATACCTGTAGGTATTTATTTAGTCTATTTTTATTCTTCCAAGTCTTTTGAACTAAATCTATCAAAAAGGGAAATTTTGCGAAAAAAGACATTTTACATACAAACGTTAAGAATTCATAATATTAATTAATAAAATAATTCGGAAAAAATTCTATTGTAATTGAAATTTTTAATTGACATAGCTACGCCTGAATTATAAGACACTTATTTAAATAATCTAAGCAAAAAATGTGCTGTATTATCCATCCAAACAGTAAATTTACGTTTATACATGATGTTCTATTAATTTAGGAGGTAACATTATACTAAAGCTAGTAACACTGACCTCTACACATCCTCTACACTCTTCAGGGTGTAAGGGACACACAACGAATCTGAACAACTTTTAAGAAGAAACCTTTTTTTTCATTCAGGAAATGAAAAGAAAATGCTTTCTCATACAAATTGTGGTCATTTTGTATGGAAAGTCAAAAAATTATTCATTACCCGAAAGAATTTCTAGTGAAAGTTGTTCAGTATCGTTGACTGAGGAACTCCTGGGAACTAATTAGACTTTAATTATTAAAGTAGATAAGTTAGTAATTTTAAGTTTAAAATTCTACTCATAAATCGGCTAGTAAAACCAAATTCCAAAAACATAGTTTTATTATTAATTTGTGAGATTATTTCCAGATTGGCTAGAACAATGCAGGCTAAATTATCTGAATGTTGTGACAAGTAAGATGATTCTATGCTTCGGATGGCACGTTAAATTTCATTTCATTTATTTCTTAAACAATATACATTGCATTGAAATTTTTACAAAATACAAACCCATGAAAATTAACAAACATAGGTATTATTAATAAATCCATACAAAATTAGATGGGCCAGGCTGAAAATACTCTTTAAAACTAGTTAGTACTTACTATAATCATACTTACTTGAATTTTTAGTTTTTTCGTAGAGTAAAATATTGCTTCTTTTTGTTACACCCTGTTTAAAACCGGTTAAAATCGGCGCGCACTATATAACAAGTGAAGCCTGTTCTAAAAAAATACATTTTGGTGATCACATGAGGAAGCGGTCATACAAAAAGGTAATAATTAGTATTATATCATGTTTAAATAAATACCAGGTGTACAAAAAAAATTTTATCAATATGAACCTACCTGTAAAACTGAACAACTTACCTAGGAACATAGTAGATCTAATATAAAAGAAAAAAAATATTGACCTCCTCTCCAATACAAAATTACTCAAGCTGTCTCAATTTCTATGGGAGGACCATTTTTTTTAATATTCTGACCTATGTTCCTTGCCGGAAAAGTTATTCAGTTTCATGGGCAAATACCCTTAAATTGGCCACCAAATTTTAATGATATTTGTATTCTAGTTTTTTTTTGTGATATACCTACATGTATCAAAGCAAATATCAAAGTATGTTTTTCAAAAAGCTATCACTGTAAAAGTGTACAAGTTATGAGTACATCCGCGGTCTAGTGGTCTGAGCGATGGGCTCCCAAACCGAAGATCCTGGTCTCGATTCTTAGGAGTGGGAACACAATTTTGATATTTCGTTAATTAATCACTTTGTGAGATTTTCCCCAGTTTGGTTAAGACAATGCAGGTTGAATCACATGATTGAAAAAAAAAAACGTGATTCGGAGGGCACGAAACCGTCGGTCCCAGTCACTGTCTTGCATAGTGGTCGTTTCACAAAACCCCGTCAGAGGTCTAATAGCTGCACTATTAAGCGATTTAAAATCTCTGACATCAAGGTTTATCGGGTCGATGGTCTCGAAACCCACACGAGTCGTATCAGTCCAATCTTAACCGATGTCGTTGATGCTGGGGTGATGCAGTTTTGTCTAGTTTTTAATTTAATACCTTTTCAGTATGGACTTCTTGACCGACTTTGTTGATGCTGGGACCGACATCTTTGGTGCTGGGGAGGTGCAGTTTTTGTCCATAGCGGCTCAATTTTTAACCGCGACATTCAGTGCGTTGTCTGCGCTGCAACTGTTTTCTGGAACATTGTTCCCCGTGGAGTCTCAAGTTAAAAGTAAGTACTAGTGGTGTCGATTCGGACAAACACATCTTTTAACCAAAACAATAAGTTAAAGTAAGATAGAAAACACTAAGCCGGTAAACAATAAACTTCGCTTGGATTCATCGTGCACTCTGAATACTTACAAAAATGCGTTATACATTTTTGACAACAAATTCTTAGACCCTACTTTGCTTAGTTTTTGAATCTCAGCTGGCAATAATGAAATTATTAATCCCGGCCACTGATGAAACTTATGCAAATCGACGGATCATAGTAATAGAAATAGAAAGTACCCTTTGCTAAAAACTTAGAAATTGACGCCAAGCGAAGTTAAAAACATTTTTTTCATGTCATTACACCGGGTGTGTAGGGACAGCGTACCAGAAACTGATAGGAGTTGCTCAGTCAACGAATCTGAACAACTATCGCCAAGTTTTTGCTAAAAAATGCTTTCCATACATTTTTTTTTTGATCGACGTGGACCTGGTCAATACTGTTCATGTCGTATGAGAAAGTATTTTTTTCTTTTCCTATAAGCATTTCATGGTAAAAGATGTTCAGTTTCGTTGACTAAGCAAACCCTATCAGTTTCTGGTAAGCTGTCCTTTCCACCCCGTATAGTATTTCCCTTTCATTGAATGTCCGTTTTATCAAGTCAACATTCCTAAACTTCAATTTCTCTCGCAGCGGTCCACTGTATGACATGTATAGGCCTCCTCACCTGAGTATTCCCTAGACGTGATAAACCTGAGTTTGGTTGAGTCATATTATCATGGAGTTATTTTGTAGATAACGAGAGCTTTGACGTCATTATCGTTGGAGCTGGATCCGCGGGCTGCGTGGTTGCAAACAGACTTACTGAGGTCGAGGGGTTGAAAGTTCTTCTCATAGAGGCTGGTGATGATCCTGCTGTTGATGTACTGGTATGTGGAACTTTATATACAGCTTATACCACCCGAATTTGATGCTATTAAACAAAAAATATTCCATCTAAAACTGGTTTTGGTTAGTTAGCATTTTATAGTTTAGTAGTACTATATGTCATGATTTTTCTTTACGATCGATTGTGTAAGTCCTGGTGCGAAAGGAAATTTCGATAAAAGGAAATTTCGGGAGATGGACATTCCAGAAAACGACATTTTGAAAAAAAGACATTGTCGGAAAAGATGTTTTAGGAAAAGGAGATATGGAGAAAAAGTCATTTTTGGAAAGGGCAATTTAAGAAAAGGACATGTTGATAAATGGGCATTTCTGTTTTGTTTTTCCAGCGATAAAGAAAAAGAATACTGATATTATCGTTTGTTTTCTTTTTTCCTCAGATTCCAAGTCTTTTCCCCTTCCTTACATATTCCGAAGAAGAATGGAAGTATTTTTCCGAGGATGACGGATACACTTCTCAATCGCATAAAGATAAACGACAACATTATATTATAGGCAAGCAACTCGGCGGTTCAAGTGGAACTAACTACATGTATTACGTCAGGGGACACAGGCAAGACTATGCCGATTGGGTTAAAGCTGGAGCAACCGGATGGGATTGGGAAACTGTACTTCCCTACTTCAAGAAAAGTGAAAGAATGACTAGTAAAGCAATTCTAAATGGACCATCAGGACACTTACATAACGATAACGGATACCTTGGCGTCTCCAGACCTGATTGGGGCAATGAATCGATCAAATACTTAAAGGCTTTTGAAGAAAATGGTTACCCGCTTCATATCGATAACAATGATTATAACACTGTAGGTTATTCACAACCTTCCTTCACTATTGATCCACCCTTAAGACAGAGCACAGCTGTGACGTTTTTACACGCAGTCAAAGATCGGAAGAACTTATTCGTCCTTAAGAACACTTTCGTCAGAAAAGTTATATTTGACGAAAATAAAAGAGCTATTGGTGTTGAAGCCAGACTACATGGCAAAGACATCATAACGTTGTCTGCAAAAAAGGAAGTTATTTTATCCGCTGGTGCATTGAACACTCCCAGAATTTTGTTGTCGTCAGGAGTTGGACCAAAAGAGCACTTAGAAGAACATGGAATCAAGGTCGTCTTAGATTCGCCGAATGTGGGTCAAAACCTGCAAGACCATCCTTTGGTTATCTTGTCTTTAACTGCGAAAAAGAGCTTATTGTCGGCTGTCAAAAATTTTGTTGAAATTGGTGCTAATTTAGACAAATTCCCTGTTCCTGGTCTTATAGGGATGGGATCTCTAGATAGAGACCCTGCTGCACAACCCGATTACCAAATTATAGGGTATGCATTCCCATCCGCCTCACCCTTACCTACTTTATTATGCACTCGTGTAATGAACTATGAAGATTACATTTGTGAGGCCCTTGCAAAAGCGGGGCAAATAAGAGAGACATTATTTGCGGTGCTCACTTTGTTACATCCTGAATCAAGAGGATCGGTAAAGTTGAGAAGTTCTGATCCAGAAGATCACCCATTGATCGATTGCGGATATTACAGAAACGAAAGCGATTTAGATAAACAAGCTCGCAGTGTAGAAGATTATGTTTCTGTAATAAACACTACATTATTCAAGGAAAACGATGGACATGTTGTTGACTTAGGAATAAAACAGTGCAAGCATTTGAGTTTCGGAAGCCATGAGTACTGGAAATGTTTTATTCTGAACACTGCCCAGACTGAATGGCATACGGTAGGGACTTGTGCTATGGGTCCTGAAGGAGTAGGTGTGACAGATGAAAGATTAAGAGTACGAGGATTGGAAGGAATTCGTGTTGTTGATGGAAGTGCTCTTCCTTTAGTCACAAGTGGAAACACCAATGCTCCTATTATCATGTTGGCGGAAAGAGCTAGTGATTTGATTAAAGAAGATAATCACTGGCCAGTAAAATAATACCTGCGATGACCACACTTATCTGAATGAAACGCCCCTCGTTACTGAAACCTTAAAATACTCCGTCTATCCTGTAGGATGAAGGCGTATTTTTGTGTTATATAAATATATGGTGTACATCACAGGTGTTTGTAAATATTATTTAATTTATATTAAACAATTTATAGTATCAAAAATTGTTGTTTTATTTTTTATTCCTATTATATTTTAACTGATATAATTTAACCTAAACATTTAAAGCGTTCGTTTTAAAGACAGACAGATCAGATCAATTCAAATTCCTATGATTTACCACCAAAATCTATCGCGAATAGAGCCGATAAAAAGTAAAATGAGATCAGATCACCTTATTTATAATAAAACATAGGCTCGTATTTATAAAGCGATCTCAAGATTGAGAGCAATATTAAGTATGGATTTGACAGATCGTTTTGTACTGAAATGACATTTCTGATACGGACTCAAACTCGCTGTCACTCTTGAGAGCTGATTATAAATACGGGCCTAGATCTCAGTGGTTTAGATTTTGAAGTCTTGTCCTCGCTGAATCGATACTAGTAAGAATTATCTAGTTTAATTTTATTCTTCTTATTTTTTTTATAATTGTCTGTCGGAGCTGTCTATTAGTAAGTACCTACCTTCTTTTATCCAAATCCGCAGTCATACGATTGGTACATAGCACATACATTTATACAAACGTTAAGAATTCACTCCCTGACAGATAGGCCTAAATAGAAGTATGTATATATGAAGTATGTTTAATACTGTCTATTGTAATTGAAATTTTTAATTTACATAGGTGTACGTGAATTTTTTGAAAGGAAAAATTTTGCTGTTTTTTCCATGAAAACAGTAAAATTAGGCATACGTTGATACATGATGTTCTATTATTTTAGGAGATATACTAAAACGAGCAAAACTCACCTTTACACTCTTCAGGGTGTAAGGGACAATCAACGGATCTGAACTAAACAACTAGAATTTTATTCAGGAAATGAGAAAAAAAAATTGCTTTCTCATACAAATTGACTGAGGAATCACGTTTTTAGTTTGTAGGAAGCCGTCCCTTACTAACTAAACCATTTTATTAATTTATACTACTCATTAATCGGCTAGTAATAGAAATTCCTAAAAGACAGGTTTATGTAATTTTTTGAAAGATTATTTGTAAGTTATTATTTTTTGTAAGATTTTTTCCAGATTGGCTAGAACAATGCAGTCTAATTAGTGTCGTGACAAGTTAGATGAATCTATGTTTCGGAGGGCACAGAAAATTAGGAGGGCGGGGCTAAAAATGTACTTTACACAATTTACTTTGCGAATAATTGTTCAATTTGTTTAATAGTATGTTATGCCTTTCGTTTCGTAGAATAAATCTTGCTTCTTTTTGTTACACCCTGTTGAAATTTAACGGTTAAAATCGGCACGCACTATATAACAAGCGAAGCCTGTTCTAAAAAATATATTTTGGTGATCACATGAGGAAGCAGTCATACAAACAGGTAAGTTATTGATATATCATGTTTAAATAAATAAAAAAAATTAAATACCTACCCATGAAACTGAACAACTTTCCCCTACGAACATAAGTCGAATCGAATATGAAATAAAAAATAATGTCCTCCCCTCCTCAATCTGACTCAATTTCTATGGGGGGACCATATCTTTTTCTTATTTCGTTTCGACCTAGGGTCATAATCATAACTTAAAATAAAATATGGTCACCTAATTTTTATAATATTGTATAATATTATACGTAGATGAATAGTAGGTAAGTATGTGGTAAATATCATGTGTAATTTTTAAGATGTCTGTCTATTATCTTCCATCAAATTATATTTTTCGGAGCCGGATAAGATACAAAGCTGGCTCTGCAGAAGTGCCCAAGTAGGTATTATCTTTTCCCAATTAAGTGTCTCCGTGGTCTAGCGGTCTGAGCCATGGGCTCACGATCCGGAGGGCCTGGTTTCGAATCCCAGGGGGGACACAAAGTTAATATTTGTCAATTTATCACTTTGTGAGATTTTCCCCAGTTGGTTAAGGACAATACAGGCTGAATCACCTGATTGGAAGAAACAAAACATGCTTCAGAGGGCACGTTGAGCCGACGGTCCCGCTCGCTGCCTTTGACAGTGGTCGTTACACAAAACCATGTTTGATGCCTATTAGCTGCACTATTAGGCGATTTAAAAACTCCGACACTGAAAGGTTTATCGGGTCGATCGTCTCGAAACCCACACGACAAGAAGAAGAATAGAGTGTCTCTATTTATCTTATCTAGTTCAATTTAACATTTTCAGTATGGACCTCTTGACCGATGCCGTTGATGCTGGGGAGGTGCAGCTTTTGTACATAGTGGCCATTTTTTTTAACAGAAAACCGATAAGACCGCCTTTGCGCAGATTTAGTTTAAGTTATTTATCTAATTTTACCTTTTCAGTATGGACCTCTTATCCAACATCGTTGATGCTGGGACCGACATCGTTGATGCTGGGGAGGTGCAGTTTTTGTCCATAGCGGCTCAATTTTTAACAGCGACATTCAGTGCATTGTCTACCCTGCAACTGTTCTCTGGCATCCTGTTTCCCGTGGAGTCTCAAGTTGAAAGTAAGTGCCAGTGGTATAGATTCGGACAAACAGATCATTCAACAAGCGTCTAAGGCTCGTATTTATAAAGCGATCTCAAGATTGAGAGCAATATTAATTGACAGATCGTTTAGTACTGAAATGATATTTCTGATACGGACTCAAACTCGCTGTCACTCTTGAGAGCTGATTATAAATACGGGCCTAAGATTTTTGGTATCGTTTTGGCAATTATGCAAATAAAATTGAAAAACAATCGCGGTCACTGATGAAGCTTATGCCAATATCGACAGATCATCACGCTATCTTTCATCATTTATTATCATTGTAAACTTAGTTTGAACCTCAGATAAAAGCATAGTAAAAATGCTGATTATTCGCGATTTTTTAAAATTATGTCCCGATTTCGACGTAAGAATCTCGCTTTTTTTATTCAAAATGTCTCTAAATCCCGTTTTTCCCGAAAATCTGGCAACGCTGGTTATACTACAATATATTTAGAGGTTTTACTTCTATCCTCTTTGATATTTGTATAGAATAATGAACATGAGAATGTTTGTAAAGGAAAATTTGATGTTACCAGTAGAAATAATTTTAGTTGCGTTGTTTTACCAAGCTGTAGGCGTGATGTGTTTTCCTGAGTTTGGTTGACTTTATTTAGTCATACCTTTTCTAGATAACGAGAGTTTTGACGTCATTATCGTTGGAGCTGGATCCGCGGGCTGCGTGGTTGCAAACAGACTTACTGAGGTCGAGGGGTTGAGAGTTCTTCTCATAGAGGCTGGTGATGATCCTGCTGTTGATGTGCTGGTATGTGGAACTTTATATCTTGGTAATATAGCCCGCTTTTGTTGTTATTTATTGAAAAAAAAAAACATAAGTAGTTATATAGGTAGTATTTTATAGTTTAGGACGTTTACGCTCTGCCTACCTGTATATGTATGTATTTTATAATTTTGTAGCATCGTAAAGAAAACCCACGAGATGTAGGTTTTCTTTACGATCGATTGTGTAAGTCCTGGCGCTAAAGGATATTTCGATAAAAGGAAATTTTGGGCAATGGACCTTGAAAAGGACATTTGGAGAAAAGTCATTTTCAGAAAGGACAATTTTAAGAAAAGGACATTTTAAGAAAAAGGCCATTTTCGGAAAGGGCATTTTAACGAAAGGACATGTTTACAAATGACATTGTTTTTCAGCGTTGAAGAAAAAGAGTACTGATACAATACAAATATTCTTTATTGCACAAGAACACATTACAAGTAAATACAGCAAAAGAAAAGTGATAGTGATAGTGACTGATATGATTGTTTGTTTTCTTTTTTCCTCAGATTCCGAGTCTTTTCCCCTTCGTCGCATATTCCGAAGATGAATGGAAGTATTTTGCCGAGAACGACGGATACACTTCGCAATTGCACAAAGAAAAAAGACAACATTATGCTATAGGCAAGCAACTCGGCGGTACGAGTGGAACTAACTACATGTTTTACGTCAGAGGACACAGGCAAGACTATGCGGATTGGGTAAAAGCTGGAGCAACCGGGTGGGATTGGGAAACTGTACTTCCCTACTTCAAGAAAAGTGAAAGAATGACTAGTAAAGCCGTTTTAAATGGACCTTCAGGACACTTACATAACGATAAAGGATACCTTGGCGTCTCCAGACCTGATTGGGGCAATGAATCAATGAAATACTTAAAAGCTTTCGAAGAAAACGGTTACCCGCTTCATATAGATAACAATGATTATAACACTGTAGGTTATTCACCACCGCAATTTACTATTGATCCACCCTTAAGACAAAACACAGCTGTGGCGTTTTTAAACCCAATCAAAGATCGGAAGAACTTATTCGTTCTGAAGAATACTTATGTCAGAAAAGTTATATTTGACGAAAATAAAAGAGCTATTGGTGTTGAAGCCAGACTACATGGCAAGGATATTATAACGCTGTCTGCAAAAAAAGAAGTTATTTTATCCGCTGGTGCATTGAACACTCCCAGAATTCTGCTGTCGTCAGGAGTTGGACCAAAAGAGCACTTAACGGAACATGGAATTGATGTCGTCTTAGACTCGCCGAATGTGGGTCAAAACATGCAAGACCATCCCACGATTTTCCTCACTTTAACTGCGAAAAAGAGCTTATTATCTGCTGCCAAAAACTTTGTAGAAATTGGTGCTAATTTAGATAAATTCCCTGTTCCTTCTATTATAGGGCTGGGATCTCTGGATAGAGACCCTGCTGCACAACCCGATTACGAAGTTCTTGCGTTTGCATTCCCAGCCGCCTCACCCATTCCTACTTTGGTATGCACTCATGTATTTAACTATGAAGATTACCTTTGTGAGGCCTTTGCAAAAGCAGGGCAAACAAGAGAGACATTATTCACGTTGCTTAATTTGTTACACCCTGAATCAAGAGGATCGGTAAAGTTGAGCAGTTCTGATCCTGAAGACCAGCCATCGATCGACTGTGGATTTTACAGAAATGAAAGCGATTTAGACAAACATGCTCGCTGCGTAGAAGATTATGTTTCTGTAGTAAACACCACATTATTCAAACAATACAATGGACATGTTTATGACTATGGAATAAAACAGTGCAAGCATTTGACCTTTGGAAGTCATGAGTACTGGAAGTGTCATATACGGAATATAGTACAGAGTGAATGGCATTTGACTGGGACTTGTGCTATGGGTCCTGAAGGAGAAGGTGTGACAGATGAAAGATTGAGAATACGAGGATTGGAAGGAATTCGTGTTGTTGATGGAAGTGCTATTCCTGTAGTCACCAGTGGAAACACCAATGCTCCTATTATCATGTTGGCGGAAAGAGCTAGTGATTTGATTAAAGAAGATAATCACTGGCCAGTAAAATAGTACCTACGATGACGACACTTATCTGAATGAAAAGCCCGTAATTACTGAAACTTTAAAATGCCTCGGTTATCCTATATTATAGGATATAGGCGTAATGTTTGTTTTGTATTTATATACGTATATGGTGTGCAGCAAGGGTGTACATTAATTTTCTTCTATTAAAAACCGGCAATATTTATGTTTTATTTTATTTGCTTTCTTTTATATCTTACCTTAAACATTTCAAGAGTACGTTAACACAGACAGACGAAGTTCACCATTAAAATATACTTCCAAAATAGCGTTTTATGGGTACTTTTGTACTATTATTACATGAACTCATGTCGTGACGTATTTACTAGCTTTCCACGAATGGTTTAATTGAGGTTAGTTGAGTTTAAAAGTTTTGTTTTTAAATTCCATTTCAATTTAATTTCATTTTAAGTTATTCTTTTCTAATTTATTCTATCCTACTTCATTCCATTCCATTCTTCTTCTTTTTTATTTTGTTTAATTTTTTTTATTTCCATTAATTTCATTTCATTTAATTAAATTCAATTTATTTCATTACTCAGGTGGACGGTCCTGCTGCTGTGGCAAAGCCACTTGACTTAAAGCTCTCAAAAATGTTCTTCAAACTTCTAAGTCCATGGAATTTGTGAGAAGATACTTACGTCCGTCAGTAAATCTACTATACCCATTAAATAGACTATTATAACAAATATATTATATCCGTTTTTGGTAAGTCAGCAAAGGACATTGCTGTGCTGGGCCGCCCGAATTGCATGAAATTATTTTAGGAAGTTATTTAATTTAACTTTATGTTTTAATCTTGGATTATAGTCAGGAAATAATTAAAAAAAAACATCGACGTGTTCACGATATCAATGAGACAGTGTTGCTGTTACAGAAAATAAAAATAATAAAAATCTAATGTTGCCAACATACTCCCAACAACAACAAAAAGATAAGTAAGTAATCAACTTAGTATTAATTAAATGATAGGCATTGCAATATTAACCTTTGCCCAGCAGTGGGACGATTTATAGGCTACAAAAAAAAGGTATGGTTGAAAATTCGTATGAGTGTACAATTTAAAATTTAAAAAATAATAAGAAATTTCACGACTGCGAAAGAAGGGTTACTTTATGAAATAATTTCACACGGTTCCCGTTTTTATTTATTTTAATGAAATAATGTCATCCGTTTCGAATGGCTCTGTTGCTGATTGTAGATACATAGGTATTAGGTATTTACATTCGTTACGCAGAATAAGTTGAATAGTTATTTATTGATAGTTCCTTTATTGTAATTAAAATTTTCAATTTACATAGCTGCAAGTGAATGTATTTTTTTATTTATTTATTTAACAATTTACTTATTGTTCACGAAAAACATGTTTTAATAAATAAACAAAAGAAATGCATATTTTTCATGCAAACATTATTTATACATGGTGTTGTAAAATTTTACGAACCTGAAAATAATAAGTTTTTTTCAATTTTGATTATAGATTTGGTTAGGTCATGCCCTCAACGATACAAATAGGAATGCTTCATGACTGAACTAAACTTTTGCTAAATAAATTGATTGCCATCCCTTTCTTTTCTCTCAGGATAGAAAATGGCAGGTGACCATTTTTGGTCAAGATTTATTTAAGTTGTTACTTTGTGAGATTGTTTCCAGATTCGCTAGACTAGAACAATGCAGGCTAAAATCATCTGCGTGTCGTGACAAATAAGATTGGTTTTTGGTTTCGGAGGGCACGTTATGTCCACACAAAATCAGGCGGATGGACTGAACATTTTCTTTGCGCAATTAACTTGGGAAAAATTGTAGGTAGGCAGGTAAGGTAACATATAATATATTGGAAAAAGTAGTTAAGTTTAAACCTCTATAACAGGCAGCCTTTAATTTCGTAGAATAATAATAGCTTCTTTTTGTTACACTTTGTTACACCCTGTAAAAACAACACACACTATATAACAGGTGATTGTAGTAAAAAATACATGTTGTGATTAGATTTATTTACAAGAGGAAGCAGTCATAAGTTTCTCCTGTAATTCTATAATCTTGTCGCTTACGAAACTCAGGAAAGGAAAGGAAGTAGGAAGGGGCATTTTTTCATTTTTGACTCTATATTCTAAAATATAAAATATGGTCAGATATTTTTTTTACAACTAACTAGTTTTTGTATTAAAAAATTAAAAGAAGAATATTAATATTGATTTTTTTTTATGAGATTAGAGATTATTCTTATTTAATGCGAATAAAATCTAGAAGAAAAAAATGTCACAACAAAATTGGATTATTTAAGTAAAAAATATGAATGTTTTTTGTAAGTTTAAACAGTAAAACACATCTTTTACTTCTTGGGATTGGGGACTGTGATCTGACCTATGTTGGAAAGTTTTCAGTTTCATGAGTAAAATCACACCCTAAGGTTTCGTCAGTCAGCTAATTACTCCCGGTAACTTTTTATTATATTATATTATATTATATTTAAAGCATTTAGTAATTATTCATTTACCTAATTTCATGTTTTCAGTATGGATCTCTTAACCAATGTTTTGTCCCGTGCGGAGGTGCCGATTTTGGGACAAGCGGCCAATATTTTATCTGCAGCATTCACCGCTTTGTCCGCGCTGCATCTATTTTCTGGCGTCCTGTTCCCAGCGGAATCTCAAGTTAAAAGTAAGTGTTTGTTTAAGACTTTCGCGCTTTGTACTCATCATTATATCTCAATTGGTTAAGATAGGTATTAAGAGATAAATACCTTTGCCCGACGTTTCGATCGAGTTTCAACGATCGTGGTCGCGAGCTGAAGTCTGCTGTATCATGAGAGTAATGTTGCACTACCCTCATTTACTGTCCTCGGCTTGTTTATCAGGAGCGTCGGTCCGGTTATACCCATAACACGGCACACAATACTCACAGTATAAGTAGGTAAGAATTGCCAGTGCCAGTGGTGTTGATTAGGACTAACACCATTCTTAACTAATTTAACATAAGCCCTATCACCTTCTCGAATTAAAAAATGTGAAAGGGAAAAAAGAACACGTGATTTTAGCGCTGCCCTGCCCCGCCGGACCAGTTGTACCATTGGACAGTACACACTTTTTGGCATTTAGTTCTATATTTACGTCAGGTACCTACATCGGTACATCTATCTATCTAGTCAAATAAGTATAGTCGAGAAGATATTGTGTGTTTTTTGACTGTCACACTTTTTCCAGATAACGAGTGTTTTGACGTCATTATCGTTGGAGCTGGATCCGCGGGCTGCGTGGTTGCAAACAGACTTACTGAGGTCGAGGGGTTGAAAGTTCTTCTCATAGAAGCTGGTGATGATCCTAGAGTTGATGTTCTGGTATGTGAAACTTTATAATTTGCGGGGTAGGTAGACCGGCAACCGCCTGGGCTCATAACGTCCATTTATGTAAATATACTTTCTCAAAATGTCCTAGAAAACTTTTTATGATGCCTTTGCCATGAATGTAACTAAAACGGTAATATGCACTCTGCTGGTTGTGAATCTGTCTAACTGGTTGTGAAACTGAACAATTAAGTTTCATGGTCAGTTACACTACACATTCTGCAGAGTGCATATACCCTTTTTGTTACACCCTGTATACTTAGCTAAGATAAATGCTAATAATCTAAATACTCTCGCGTTTTTTCTACACGATATTATAGTGTAAGTCCTGGTGCAAAAGGACATTTCGAGAAATGAAAATTTTGTAAAACGGGCATTTCAAGAAAAGGACATTTTGAGAAAAGACATTTTGAGAAAGAAATACATTTTGATTAAAGGACATTATGAGTTCGCCGTCAACGACCTCTTTAAGGGGCCTGGGTGGGTAGTACTTACAGAAAAATTGTATACGCCAGTAAAGGTTTACCTATAAAGACAGGATATCAATCTATCGCCTTTTGTGTGAATTTAATACACCGTAACCCTCAAATCCCTTCACTAGATTTTAAAGTAAGCACTTTCTATTATTTTTCGGTGTTAAAAAGAAAAATAGGTATACCTAGTATAAGATACATAATTTTTAATTTGTTTTTTCATAGATACCAAGTCTTTTTCCCTTCATCGCATATTCCGAACAAGAATGGAAGTATTTAGCCGAAAACGACGGATACACTTCTCAATCGCATAAAGAAAAAAGGCAACATTATGGTATAGGCAAGCAACTTGGCGGTTCAAGTGGAACTAACTACATGTTTTACGTCAGAGGTCACAGAAAAGACTTCGACCACGACTGGGTAAGAGCTGGAGCAAAAGGATGGAATTGGAAAACTGTACTTCCCTACTTCAAGAAAAGTGAAAGAATGACGAGTAAAGCCATCTTAAATGGACCTTCAGGACACTTACACAGTGATAAAGGATACCTTGGCGTCTCCAGACCTGATTGGGGCAAAGAATCGTACAGATACTTAAAAGCTTTCGAAGAAAAAGGTTACCCGATTCATCTAGATAACAATGATTATAACACTGTAGGATATTCACAACCTTGCTTTACTATAGATCCGCCATTGAGGCAAAGCACAGCCATATCATTTTTGAGGCCAATCAAAAATCGGAAGAACTTATTCATTCTTAAGAACACTTACGTCACAAAAGTAATTTTTGACAAAAATAAAAGAGCTGTTGGGGTTGAAGCGAGATTACATGGCAAAAATATCATAAGACTGCGTGCAAAAAAGGAAGTTATTTTATCCGCTGGTGCATTGAACACTCCAAGAATTCTGATGTCATCTGGGGTTGGACCAAAAAAGCATTTAGAGGAACATGGCATTAAGGTTGTCTTAGATTCTCCGAATGTGGGTCAAAACCTGCAAGATCATCCCACGGTTATACTGACTTTGACTGCAAAAAAGAGCTTATTATCGGCTGCCAAAACATTTACACAAATTGGTACTAATTTACATACATTCCCTGTTCCTTCTATTATGGGAATGGTATCTTTAAATAAATCTGATCCTGCTGCACAACCCGATTACGAAGTTCTTGCGTTTGCATTCCCAGCTGCTACAGTAATTCCTACCTTGACTTGCACTCGTTTATTAAGCTATGAAGATTACATTTGTGAGGCCATTGCAAAATCAGGTCAGACAAGAGAGACATTATTTACGTTGCTTAGTTTGTTACACCCTGAATCAAGAGGATCGGTAAAGTTGAGCAGTTCTGATCCTGAAGATCAGCCATTGATCGATTGTGGATTTTATAGAACCAAAAGTGATCTAGAAAAACACGCTCGCTGCGTAGAAGACTATATTTGTGTACTAAACACAACTGTATTCAAGCGATACAATGGACATGTTTATGACTATGGAATAAAACAGTGCAAGCATTTGTGTTTTGGTAGTCATGAGTACTGGAAATGTCATATTCTGAACATGGCTCAGACCGAATGGCATTTGGTTGGGACTTGTGCTATGGGTCCTAAAGGAGTAGGTGTGACAGATGAAAGATTAAGAGTACGAGGATTGGATGGAATTCGTGTTGTTGACGGAAGTTCTATTCCTGTAGTCACCAGTGGAAACACTAATGCTCCTGTCATCATGTTGGCGGAAAGAGCTTGTGATTTGATAAAGGAGGATAATCACTGGCCAGTAAAGTAGTAGGTACCTATAATGTCAACACTTATCTGAAACGGTTATTGCTAACATCTTGATGCCCTGTCTATCATTTAGGGTATAGGCGTGATTTTTGTCGCATTAAAATTTGTGTACATAACCTATATTTAATATAATTATGTTACGCACAATACCCGTATTTGCTCATTGGCCGGAAAAAAGGGACATTCTGCGGATTGGCAATTGCAAAACGCACAATACGCAAAATGTCCTTTTATTTTGGCAATGAGCATTGTAAAACAACCATTCCGCGGACTGGCAAACACCAAACGGCCAATTTCCGAAGTAGTTAAAATATCAGGTGTAGGGGACATTAAAAAAACAGGTGTAAGGGACAGCTTAACGCAAAGTGGCAAGGGGTTGCTCAGTCAACGAAACTGTACAACTTTCATCAGAAAAAAATTTCACCACGATGATCATTTCCTGCTCAAAGTTGTTAAGTTTTACCAACGGTACGAATTGCCAATCCGTAAATTGTCCGTTTTTCCCTGCCAATGAGTGAACTGGAGATTGTGCGTAACATTATAATAAACAACTTTCAGTAACATCAGTTTTTGTTTTATTTGTTTTCTATTTTATTATAACCTAAAACATTTTAAAACATAACGGTTGTAGTTTAAAATAGTTAAAACATAATAATATCAACAAAACCTCCATGCTGGACTGGGAGTGAAAGAAAAACATAGAATGTGCCAGCTGCATTTCCTCACGGGCATGCTGTAAAAACCAGCTAAGAGATTCGAGGGTTTCAGTGTATTACAATTAAGGTGATGGGCTGACAACCTGTCACTATAGCATTACACATTTCAGTCTAAAATTTTCCCTTAAAACTTGTTAGACGTGGCGGAACGACCTTTTCTTAGGTCGTTTACGCTCTGCCTACCCCATTCGGGATAAAGGCGTGATTATTATGTATGTATGTATGCATTATATATCATTTTATGAAATAAATTATTCTTATTCAAAACGTACTTAACGTTTAAATTTTTATCAAATTCTTCCAAGACTTGTTTATTGGAATTAAAATTTACACAGCTGAATGTGAATTAAACGACAAATAAGGAAAAAGGAAATGTTGTATTTTCCATGAAAACGAATGAAAGTAAGTGTGACGGTCATAATTTATACATGGTGTTACATATCGTCTCAGGTCGATATCCTTTTCGCAAAATGTCCGTTTGGTCGAGGAAAGCGCTAGAGATGATTACACAAAAGGACATTTTGATTAAAGGACATTTTGAGAAAAGGACATTCGAGAAAAGGATATTTTGAGAAAGGACTGATTTTAATAACTCTATCACCATTCTCTGCTGGATAATAACTTATTCGTACGGAACATATTCACACAACACAAAAACAAGACGCCTAATATTGAAACTCCTGAAATCATTTCTACGAGTTGTTCAGTTTTATAAACTGAGCAACCCTTATCAGTAAGCGGGAAGATGTCTCTTACACCCTTTATATTGTGTCCATTTTACAACCCATTATATTTTCTTGGAAAAAGTTGTTCAGTTGGTTTTTTATTGGATACCTATGTCTTTCGTACATTAATAATATTGCCCTTTTTGTTACATCCTGTTTAAGTTTAACGTCAGACACAGCATTGCACTGGTGCAACTTAAAAAAAAAAAAACTTTATCAGGTGATTCACGTGCGGAGCAGTCGTATAGACACTGCTGGTAAATATAATACTTATTATACAAAATAATGTAATTATAGCCGAACTCAACTTGCGATGTGTATTTAGGTAATCATAGGAATTACCTTTTATCCTGACGTTTCGACTATGTTTCAATAGTCGTGGTCGCGGGTGAACTGAAGATCCAGCGAAAATTCCTATGTTTTATCTAAATAGTTACTTATCGCGAGTTGACCCATTAAAATCTTAGGTCCGTATTTATAATCAGCCCTCAAGAGTGACAGCGAGTTTGAGTTCGTATCAAAAATGTCACTTCAGTACAAAACGACCTGTCAAATCCGTACTTGATATTGCTCTCAATCTTGAGATCGCTTTATAAATACGAGCCTTAGAGCAATACGGGACGGTTAAAATAGTAAAATGAGTGAAAATTATAGCAAGTGCCGAACTTATTCTATTTTTTTATTTTCAATTAACAGCTATGAGTTTTTTCCATCTTTATAGGATCACAACGAAATTGGATTATGTAAGTAAAAAGAAAACAACATTTATAAAATAACACAATCTCTTCCATGCTGTGTGCTGGACTGGCTGCGGTAGATAATATAGAATGTTCTTTCTTCCATCTCCTTCAAAATTTGTTCTTAAGGCCCGTATTTATAATCAGCTCTCAAGAGTGACAGCGAATTTGAGTTTGTATCAGAAAAGTCATTTCAGTACAAAACGACCTGCCAAATCCAAACTTAATATTGTTCTCAAACTTGAGATCGCTTTATAAATACGAGCCTAAATCTGTTCAACTGTCACGTCGCCACTATTTATAGCTGTCATTGCTTCAATTAATGCTGTCAGTGTAACCATCCATAGTCAAATTTTAGTTCCTAATATCGCCACCTGAACAGATTTGACGGTCGCACTATACTCAGTACCTATGAACTGTGAAAATGACATTTTACGTGATCTTTGTCGCTCTGCTTACCTCGTTTGGGTTACATGCATGAGTATAGGATAAATATCTGTATATTTTATGTTTTTAATAGTTTGCAATAAAAGTTAAGTTTTATTAAGGTACCTAGTACTTACTTGCCAAGTGTTACTTAATTTCACATGCACATCATTTAACTATTATTTGGGAAACTAGCTTTCTGTCAGCGG
The DNA here is from genome assembly GCA_029255725.1 of Scrobipalpa atriplicella. NCBI lineage: Eukaryota > Metazoa > Arthropoda > Insecta > Lepidoptera > Gelechiidae > Scrobipalpa > Scrobipalpa atriplicella. The sequence goes on from JARACY010002740.1 coordinate 28,056, forward strand.
TTTCACCCGCTGCTTTAATTTTTCCCGTAGGACTTAATATTTTTCCACGGTAAAAAGTAGCCTATCGGCTCTCCAGACCAGACCTTCCGATACTACTATCCTTATGCGAAAAATCGGATGAAATCGGTCAATTTATAGATCATCCGATTTAGTCGATAGCGTCGGATGATTTCTTACGTACGCTACACACACATTGTAGGTCCGATTTCATCCGATTTAGGATAGATCGGACAGTTAGGATCGGTGGGTCTGGATGGGGCTTTATGGTATTTTTTTTATATCGGTCCAGAAGTTTTTTTATATCCAAGTTGATTTGTTACAAACATACAAATATACAAATCTTTTCTCTTTATAATAATGTTAGCATGGAGTAATATAATATAATATACTACGTAATATTAGTATAAAATATAGGTAGATAAATTCATTAATCATTTTTCAGTATGGATCTGTTTACCAGTGTCGTGTCCAGCGGTGAGGTGCAGTTTTTATCGCTAGCTGCCAAGTTTTTGTCCGTGCTATTCAGTACATTGTCTACAATGCAACTGTTTTCGGGCATATTGTTCCCCAAGGAGTCACAAGTTAAAAGTAAGTGCAAATGTTATATTACCATACCGGGTGTAAGGGACAGCGTACCGCAAACTGATAGGGGTGTTTCAGTTAACTGAAATGAAAAAGGTTTTCACGCAGTTTGTATGGGAAAGCCAAATATTTTTTCATTTCCTGTAAGAATTTCCTGGTGAAAGCTGTTCAAATTACACCCGGTATATTACTATGTATTACTATTATACTTCTACATCAGCTTCAACAGTCTACTGCATGACATTTTCTACTACCTTTCCAGATAACACGTGTTTTGATGTGATTATCGTCGGAGCCGGTTCTGCAGGCTGCGTGGTCGCGAACAGACTCACTGAGGTCGAGGGTGTGACTGTTCTACTCATAGAGGCTGGTGACGATCCTGCTATTGACGTAGTGGTATGTGGAAATATCAGAAATATCTTTATGAGCAAGCAAACGTAATGAGGTAGATGGAAATATATGGCTTTTATCCATCTTTCTGCTGTCAAACAGTCTACTGATAGACGGGCGTTTCCCAATTGGGAGCAATTTCCATACTCATTCACCACGCTCGGCGAGCGAATTGGCTAGCACAGTGATAGAACTCTGACAAGGTTTCCCGTAGATGATCTGATCATATAGAATAGAACATCCCTGAACTTGTCTCCCCCACACGACCGGGCCGTGTCCGGGCCGGGGCTGACTGGCCAAAAGAATGAAACTCTTCTCCTTTCACTCCTATTGGTCAATTGGCCCTGGCCTGGATGGGCCTTTATTTGATTCTTATATCAGTTATGATACGATATGACACCTCGTATGACACCCGAGAATACATGGAACTTCGGAACATGGAACTATTCTATTCTAACCCGGAATAACCATCATTTCATTACACGTTATAATTCTAAGATACTGCACAGAAATTGGTACATTCATGATCCTTTTTTTTTCTTCAGATACCAAGCCTATTTCCCTTCGTCGCGTATTCTGAGGAAGAATGGAAGTATTTCGCCATGAATGACGGGTACACTTCGCAATTGCATAAAGAAAAAAGACAGCACTATGCTATAGGCAAACAACTTGGAGGAACGAGTGGAACCAACTACATGTTTTACGTCAGAGGTCACAGAAAAGACTTCGACCACGACTGGGTAAGAGCTGGAGCAAAAGGATGGAATTGGGAAACTGTACTTCCCTACTTCAAGAAAAGTGAAAGGATGACGAGTAAAGCCATTTTAAAAGGACCTTCAGGACACTTACACAGTGATAAAGGATACCTTGGCGTCTCCAGACCTGATTGGGGCCAAGAATCGTACAGATACTTAAAAGCTTTCGAAGAAAATGGTTACCCGATTCATCTAGATAACAATGATTATAACACGGTAGGATATTCACAACCACAATTCACTATAGATCCACCTTTGAGGCAAAGCACAGCCATCTCATTTTTAAGGCCAATCAAAAATCGGAAGAATTTATTCATTCTTAAGAACACTTACGTCAGGAAAGTCATTTTTGACGAAAATAAAAGAGCTGTTGCGGTTGAAGCAAGATTACACGGCAAAGATATCATAAGACTGTGTGCAAAAAAGGAAGTTATTTTATCCGCTGGTGCATTGAATACTCCCAGAATTCTGATGTCATCTGGAGTTGGACCAAAAGATCACTTGGAGGAACATGGCATTAAAGTCGTCTTAGATTCACCGAATGTGGGTCAAAACCTGCAAGATCATCCCACGATTATTGTGACTTTGACTGCCAAAAAGGACTTATTATCAGCTGGCAAAAACATTTTGATTCCCACTCATTTACATACATTCCCTGTCCCTACTATAATGGGTATGGGTTCGCTGAATAAGTCTGACCCAGCTGCACAACCTGATTACGAAGTTATAGCGTTTCCTTTCCCAGCTGCAACACTAAGTCCTACTTTGATATGCACACATGTATTCAACTATGAAGATTACATCTGTAATGCTATAGCAAAGGCAGGGCAAACAAGAGAAACATTATTTGCATTGATAAGTTTACTACATCCAGAATCAACGGGATCAGTAAAGTTGAGAAGTTCTGACCCCGAAGATGAGCCTTTGATCGACTGTGGATTTTACAGAAACGAAAGCGATTTAGACAAACACGCTTGTTGCGTAGAAGATTATATTTCTGTACTTAAAACCAAATTTTTCAAAGAGTGCAACGGATATGTTTATGACTATAATATAAAACAGTGCAAGCATTTGCGTTTTGGTAGCCACGAGTACTGGAAATGTCATATTCGGAACATTGTTCAAACCGAATGGCATTTGGTTGGTACTTGTGCTATGGGTCCTGAAGGAGTAGGTGTGATAGATGAAAGATTGAGAATACGAGGATTGGAAGGAATTCGTGTTGTTGATGGAAGTTCTATTCCTGTAGTCACCAGTGGAAACACCAATGCTCCTATTATCATGTTGGCGGAAAGAGCTAGTGATTTGATAAAAGAAGATAATCACTGGCCAGTAAAATTAGAAAGATGTTGAAATATCTGAAATGTTCCTCATGCAGACGTGGCAAAAATTTAAAAATATGTTACCCCATTGGGCGCTTTTCCACTAGAAGGCACGTCAACGGCAACGGCGACGGCACGGTGACGATCACGTGACAATATCTATGGGAATCGATGACATGCCGTGACGGCAAGTGGAAAAGCGTGTCATATAATTTCATTGATTTTCATACATTATCTCACCTACGATATCGTCGACGGTACCGTGCCGTCGCCGTTGCCGTTGACGTGCCGTCTAGTGGAAAAGCGCCCATCATGTGCATAAACTCATGCAGTATGTATTATATAGTATAAAAATAAATAATAATTTTGAATATAAAACAACTTTTATCAGACAGTTTATGTTTTGCATACCTTTATTATAGTTCCTTTGATACGAAAATAAAAATAAAATCTGAAAATAAATTAAAATGAAACCGATTAAATCACCTTTTACGATCACCATCTTTCAATTTTTTTATTACTTGCAACATTTCAAGACAAATTTTTAAAGATAGGTAGATGCTATCGTTGATTGAGATGGTCATATTGATTAAAATATTACTTTTAAAAGCAAATGATAAATAATTAGCAAAATGATGCAATGTTACATTATGTTATGTTATGTTTATGTCTATGATTATAACTTGGCTCAGAAAATAATGACAGATAGAATGTAATAATGACAAATGGAAATGACCCACGTTGAACAAATAAAATAACAAATGAATGACATAACTGTAGTTAATTAATTAATGATTTCTTGTTAAGTTGTTAAGGATGTAATACCTAGGTATAACTAGGTGTAACATCACATCAGCTTCACGTAAGCACAGATTAATAAGAGTCCGGGCGGAAAATTCAATTATTAATTTTTACATCCTCAATCATTAGTTCAGTCTGTAACTACAGTATGTGTAGATATTAAAAATACTTTCTATAATAAAGTAATTAATTAACTTGCGTTGTTGACTGGAATAAATAGAAGAACATAGATAGAAACAGTTGTTTCTCCTCCTACCTTCTAAGAAAACTGTAGAAGCCCGTTGAGGGATACGAAGGCATTGGTAATGGCGGACAACCATCTGCGCCCGACAAAATTTTTAGTGCCCGAGTGTTTGCGCAACAAACAAGTGCACGCTCTATGCCTTGAATCTCTTATTCTGATGGGACAGACTGACTGACACGACCAGAGAGAAATCAGGCGCAGGACCGACTATTTACATGCCCATCCGACAGCATGGATCATCTTACTTTTCGGACAATCAGGTGATCAGCCTGCAATGTCCTAACCAAACTAGAAACAACAACACAAAATCATTGTCCCCCACCGGGAATATATAGGTATAATGTATTTTGCATGGGCAGTGACGAAACCGGTCGCAAAATAAATTATATATTCAGTGGAACTAGTGAAATGAGTGTTTTATTATGAATTAACATGGAGTTCCAACAAGAAATTAGGACACAAAGTATAACAATATAATATGGTGTTCTAATATATCGTACACCCTGTATAATGCGGACATCGCCCTTTTGACGATCAAATTATAAAAATCTGAGAATTTATTTAATTACTTAACTCATTTAATAACGACAGGTTTACATACCATACCTTAATTAATTTGTTAATAGTTGCATCGGTGATGCAGACGTACTTTTTCTGTATATTTAGCGGATTAAAACGGTCAAAAAATTAGTCCAAAAAACATTATTTTTGAAAACAATCTACCCAAAATGGTAATTTTACATACATATTAATTAAAAGGTAGGTACTATTTTAATCACATTTAAATAAATACTTTACTGAGGTCTCGTACTGTATTTTTTTAGATTATTATTTTGTTTTTCCAGCATGGATGTCTTATCAGGTTTGGAAGTGCAGTTGCTTCCCGCTGCGACGCAATTTCTGGCCGCATTTTTCAGTGCGTTATCGACGACAAAACTCTTCAGTAATCTTTACCCTGAAGAGGCTCCTGTGTATGGTAAGTTCCTTTACTTATACTTAATAGTATGAAACGTTTTAGACGATGCGAGTGTTTGACGTACGTAACATATACTCTGGGGAAAAGCCTTATGATTGTGAGATATGTATTTTTCCATGATAGGATAATAAGAGTTCTGGAGTAAGGCGAGATTCTACCGAATACTTTCTATCATCAGAAAAGAGCTCATTAAGAAGATTGCCTCATATTTGTTAAGAAAGAAGAATAAGCGATTTATTTTTTAATTTTCCTTCTTCAGATGGCCAGTGTTTTGATGTGATAATCGTAGGAGCAGGATCGGCGGGATGCGTTGTTGCGAACAGACTATCAGAGGTAGAAGGTTTAAGGGTTTTGCTGATAGAAGCTGGCGATGATCCTCAAGTGGATGTGCTTGTAAGTGAATTAGACTGATATCTACTTGATATTCAACCCTTTTTACATAAAAGTAATAAAGATATAAGAAGGCACGGTGTATCGAAAAGTGAAAGTGGTTGCTTTGTTAATTAAACTGTGCACCTATCACAAAGAAATCGTTCTGGGAAATAAAAAAATATTATTGACTTTCCTAAACAAAATTCCGTACTTCGATCAGACAATTTGTATAACATGCCTTTAATTTGCCTTTTTTTTTTGGGAAAGTTGTTCAGTTCTGAGCAGCACATTACAGTTTTCTGTACACCGCCCTATACATCCTGTATAGCATCATTATTTGTATTTTCAGGTACCGAGCCTTTTTGCATTATCAACCAATTCTGAAGAAGAGTGGAATTTATACGCTGAGAATGATGGATATACAGCTCAATCACATAAACAAAGAAGACAGCATTATTCCATTGGTAAAATGCTTGGGGGATCAAGTGGAACCAACTACATGTATTACGTCAGAGGCCATAGATACGACTTTGAAAATTGGGTGAAAGCGGGTGCCACGGGATGGGATTGGGAAACTGTATTATACTACTTCAAGAAAAGCGAAAGAATGATCAGTGAACCTATATTAAATGGACCTTCAGCAAATTTACACAATGATAATGGATACCTTGGTGTCTCAAGGCCTGATTGGGGTGAAGAATCAAATAAATACCTAAAAGCTTTTAAAGCAAATGGTCACAGAATTCTTTTAGACAACAACGATTATAATACCTTGGGCTATTCACAACCTTGCTTCACGATAGACCCACCTTTCAGACAAAACACAGCACTAGCATTTTTAAATCCTATCAAAGATCGTCCAAATTTGTTCGTCCTTAAGAATACTTTTGTGAGAAAAGTACTGTTTGATGAATATAGAAGAGCTATTGGCGTAGAAGTAAGACAGGGTGAAGATATTCTACGGCTGTGTGCAACTAGGGAAGTTATTTTATCAGCTGGTGCTCTTCATACTCCAAGAATATTGATGACATCTGGAGTGGGACCTAAAGAACATTTAGAAGAAAATGGAATAGATGTTATTTTAGATTCACCAAATGTAGGTCAAAATCTGCAAGATCATCCTACCATTCTAGTATCCTTGACTGCCAAAAAAGATTTATCATCGGCGGCTAGAAACGTTGAGCTTTTGACAAATTTGGATACCTTCCCCACTCCGTCTATCATGGGAATGGTCTCCCTAAACAAATCAAATCCTGATGCTATTCCAGATTATGAAGTCATTGGTTTTCCTCTACCAGCAGCCACACCAAGTCCTACTTTGATATGTTCCTACGTCTTTGACTATGAAGATAATATCTGCGAAGCAATTGCAAATGCGGGTCAAACAAGGGAAACATTATTTGCGTTGCTCAGTCTTCTACATCCTGAATCTAGAGGGTCAGTGAGGCTTCAAAGCTCTGATCCGGAAGATGAACCTATCGTCGACAGTGGATTTTATAAACTGGAAAGTGATTTAGACAAACATGCTCGTTGTGTGGAAGACTACATTTCGGTCCTTAACACTAAATTCTTCAGAAAAGCTAAAGGGACAGTTGTTGACTATGGAATAGAGCAGTGCAAACATTTGACCTTTGGCAGTCATGAGTACTGGAAGTGTCATATAAGGAATATAGTACAGACTGAATGGCATTTGACTGGGACTTGTGCTATGGGTCCTGAAGGAGTAGGGGTAACAGATGAGAGATTAAGAGTTCGAGGACTGGAAGGTATCAGAGTGGTAGACGGAGGAGCTATCCCTCTTGTTACTAGTGGTAACACGAATGCTCCAATAATCATGCTGGCAGAAAGAGCTAGTGATATGATCAAAGAAGATAACTATTGGCCAGTAGAAATATTACAGTTGTAAATTAACATTTATTTATTAAAAATTAACCATTTTTGTTGAATATCTTCTATTTTATAACAAACATCATTATTTTAATTCCTAAATAGCATCTTTCCGAATCACGACAGTAATAAGTAAAATGGATTTTATTAGATTTTTTCACAAAACAGTTTTTTTACAAAATAGAGTATGTCTAATGAGTCGTTGCACACGGAAATGGCGCTAATTTTAAAAATCTTTCACATTTAAAAACAGAAAAACTACAATAAAACTATTTTAGTACTTTTATACAAAAAAACTATTTTGATATTTCCATACAAATAAAATAAAAGTATCAAAATAGGTTCATTGTAGTTTTTCTGTATTTAAATTTAAAGATTTTTAAATACAGACTCTAGTTTCAACCAACCGCTGAGACCTTGAGACGTCATTGTAAAGTCTTATCCATGAATCGTCTAATACCTACCAAAACAATCCTGCTCAACTTGCTTTTTATTATATTTGTTTAGCATACTTCCGTACTTACCGTAATTTATCTTTATATTATGCCAAGTTTTTTTTTTTAGATTTTGATCATAATATAAAGATAAATTACGGTAAGTACGGAAGTATGCTAAACAAATATAATAAAAAGCAAGTTGAGCAGGATTGTTTTGGTAGGTATTAGACGATTCATGGATAAGACTTTACAATGACGTCTCAAGGTCTCAGCGGTTGGTTGAAACTAGAGTCTGTATTTAAAAATCTTTAAATTTAAATACAGAAAAACTACAATGAACCTATTTTGATACTTTTATTTTATTTGTATGGAAATATCAAAATAGTTTTTTTGTATAAAAGTACTAAAATAGTTTTATTGTAGTTTTTCTGTTTTTAAATGTGAAAGATTTTTAAAATTAGCGCCATTTCCGTGTGCAACGACTCATTAGACATACTCTATTTTGTAAAAAAACTGTTTTGTGAAAAAATCTAATAAAATCCATTTTACTTATTACTGTCGTGATTCGGAAAGATGCTATTTAGGAATTAAAATAATGATGTTTGTTATAAAATAGAAGATATTCAACAAAAATGGTTAATTTTTAATAAATAAATGTTAATTTACAACTGTAATATTTCTACTGGCCAATAGTTATCTTCTTTGATCATATCACTAGCTCTTTCTGCCAGCATGATTATTGGAGCATTCGTGTTACCACTAGTAACAAGAGGGATAGCTCCTCCGTCTACCACTCTGATACCTTCCAGTCCTCGAACTCTTAATCTCTCATCTGTTACCCCTACTCCTTCAGGACCCATAGCACAAGTCCCAGTCAAATGCCATTCAGTCTGTACTATATTCCTTATATGACACTTCCAGTACTCATGACTGCCAAAGGTCAAATGTTTGCACTGCTCTATTCCATAGTCAACAACTGTCCCTTTAGCTTTTCTGAAGAATTTAGTGTTAAGGACCGAAATGTAGTCTTCCACACAACGAGCATGTTTGTCTAAATCACTTTCCAGTTTATAAAATCCACTGTCGACGATAGGTTCATCTTCCGGATCAGAGCTTTGAAGCCTCACTGACCCTCTAGATTCAGGATGTAGAAGACTGAGCAACGCAAATAATGTTTCCCTTGTTTGACCCGCATTTGCAATTGCTTCGCAGATATTATCTTCATAGTCAAAGACGTAGGAACATATCAAAGTAGGACTTGGTGTGGCTGCTGGTAGAGGAAAACCAATGACTTCATAATCTGGAATAGCATCAGGATTTGATTTGTTTAGGGAGACCATTCCCATGATAGACGGAGTGGGGAAGGTATCCAAATTTGTCAAAAGCTCAACGTTTCTAGCCGCCGATGATAAATCTTTTTTGGCAGTCAAGGATACTAGAATGGTAGGATGATCTTGCAGATTTTGACCTACATTTGGTGAATCTAAAATAACATCTATTCCATTTTCTTCTAAATGTTCTTTAGGTCCCACTCCAGATGTCATCAATATTCTTGGAGTATGAAGAGCACCAGCTGATAAAATAACTTCCCTAGTTGCACACAGCCGTAGAATATCTTCACCCTGTCTTACTTCTACGCCAATAGCTCTTCTATATTCATCAAACAGTACTTTTCTCACAAAAGTATTCTTAAGGACGAACAAATTTGGACGATCTTTGATAGGATTTAAAAATGCTAGTGCTGTGTTTTGTCTGAAAGGTGGGTCTATCGTGAAGCAAGGTTGTGAATAGCCCAAGGTATTATAATCGTTGTTGTCTAAAAGAATTCTGTGACCATTTGCTTTAAAAGCTTTTAGGTATTTATTTGATTCTTCACCCCAATCAGGCCTTGAGACACCAAGGTATCCATTATCATTGTGTAAATTTGCTGAAGGTCCATTTAATATAGGTTCACTGATCATTCTTTCGCTTTTCTTGAAGTAGTATAATACAGTTTCCCAATCCCATCCCGTGGCACCCGCTTTCACCCAATTTTCAAAGTCGTATCTATGGCCTCTGACGTAATACATGTAGTTGGTTCCACTTGATCCCCCAAGCATTTTACCAATGGAATAATGCTGTCTTCTTTGTTTATGTGATTGAGCTGTATATCCATCATTCTCAGCGTATAAATTCCACTCTTCTTCAGAATTGGTTGATAATGCAAAAAGGCTCGGTACCTGAAAATACAAATAATGATGCTATACAGGATGTATAGGGCGGTGTACAGAAAACTGTAATGTGCTGCTCAGAACTGAACAACTTTCCCAAAAAAAAAAGGCAAATTAAAGGCATGTTATACAAATTGTCTGATCGAAGTACGGAATTTTGTTTAGGAAAGTCAATAATATTTTTTTATTTCCCAGAACGATTTCTTTGTGATAGGTGCACAGTTTAATTAACAAAGCAACCACTTTCACTTTTCGATACACCGTGCCTTCTTATATCTTTATTACTTTTATGTAAAAAGGGTTGAATATCAAGTAGATATCAGTCTAATTCACTTACAAGCACATCCACTTGAGGATCATCGCCAGCTTCTATCAGCAAAACCCTTAAACCTTCTACCTCTGATAGTCTGTTCGCAACAACGCATCCCGCCGATCCTGCTCCTACGATTATCACATCAAAACACTGGCCATCTGAAGAAGGAAAATTAAAAAATAAATCGCTTATTCTTCTTTCTTAACAAATATGAGGCAATCTTCTTAATGAGCTCTTTTCTGATGATAGAAAGTATTCGGTAGAATCTCGCCTTACTCCAGAACTCTTATTATCCTATCATGGAAAAATACATATCTCACAATCATAAGGCTTTTCCCCAGAGTATATGTTACGTACGTCAAACACTCGCATCGTCTAAAACGTTTCATACTATTAAGTATAAGTAAAGGAACTTACCATACACAGGAGCCTCTTCAGGGTAAAGATTACTGAAGAGTTTTGTCGTCGATAACGCACTGAAAAATGCGGCCAGAAATTGCGTCGCAGCGGGAAGCAACTGCACTTCCAAACCTGATAAGACATCCATGCTGGAAAAACAAAATAATAATCTAAAAAAATACAGTACGAGACCTCAGTAAAGTATTTATTTAAATGTGATTAAAATAGTACCTACCTTTTAATTAATATGTATGTAAAATTACCATTTTGGGTAGATTGTTTTCAAAAATAATGTTTTTTGGACTAATTTTTTGACCGTTTTAATCCGCTAAATATACAGAAAAAGTACGTCTGCATCACCGATGCAACTATTAACAAATTAATTAAGGTATGGTATGTAAACCTGTCGTTATTAAATGAGTTAAGTAATTAAATAAATTCTCAGATTTTTATAATTTGATCGTCAAAAGGGCGATGTCCGCATTATACAGGGTGTACGATATATTAGAACACCATATTATATTGTTATACTTTGTGTCCTAATTTCTTGTTGGAACTCCATGTTAATTCATAATAAAACACTCATTTCACTAGTTCCACTGAATATATAATTTATTTTGCGACCGGTTTCGTCACTGCCCATGCAAAATACATTATACCTATATATTCCCGGTGGGGGACAATGATTTTGTGTTGTTGTTTCTAGTTTGGTTAGGACATTGCAGGCTGATCACCTGATTGTCCGAAAAGTAAGATGATCCATGCTGTCGGATGGGCATGTAAATAGTCGGTCCTGCGCCTGATTTCTCTCTGGTCGTGTCAGTCAGTCTGTCCCATCAGAATAAGAGATTCAAGGCATAGAGCGTGCACTTGTTTGTTGCGCAAACACTCGGGCACTAAAAATTTTGTCGGGCGCAGATGGTTGTCCGCCATTACCAATGCCTTCGTATCCCTCAACGGGCTTCTACAGTTTTCTTAGAAGGTAGGAGGAGAAACAACTGTTTCTATCTATGTTCTTCTATTTATTCCG
>JARACY010002741.1:0-39749 GCA_029255725.1 Scrobipalpa atriplicella
AAAAATATTCATCTAACTATTCTACTATGTTTTCTAAGCTATCGCTCGCGGATCGCTGTCATGGTTGCTAAAGAAACGAAGCCTCGGTTATAGAAATAAAGCCCTATTAAATGCTTTAAAAACTCTGACATCAGGGTTCATCAGTTCGTTTGACTCGACAAACCAAGTCTCTAAAATAGATGTTGAATTGCGGTCGTTCGCTTGATGCCTTAAATGGTCCACTCCTTAACCCCAAATGTGATTGTGAACGCAGATTTGATTTACCTGTACACAATACCCCTCTTGTGCAAGAACTTGAGTCCTGAAACGATCTCAGCAGCATAGAACCTCGCCCTTGCTTCAGGGAACCTCCCGCTCTGCTGTATGTGGAACATCAGGTCACCACCGTTCAGGTACTCCATCACGAAGAACAAGTGGCACTAAAAACAGACATTGTGTGATATTGAGGGTTTGTCTTTCAGCGTGAAGGTCAATTTGATAGGCAGGGATTTTGGCCCCATTTCGGGCGTTAAAAAACAATGTAAAGCGTAAAAATTGTGACTAAAAGAATGCTATTTTCGAAAACAGGAATTAAAATAATAATTCAGAACGAGATACAGAAATCTGTGCTGACTTTAGCCTCTGATCTGGATGCTCTATACTATACTAGCTCTATCTATCACTTTCTGTGCGCAGCAACCGCTTTAAAATCTGGCGCACCATAGTTATTTTTAGCGCCACCAATTATTTTATTATGATTATTTTTTCAAGAATGTCGGTAGTTCATTTCCACACACTTACATCAGTCTGAAAAGTGGCGAACAGGTGGCAGAGGTAAGGATGGTTGGTGCCCAGAGCCAGCACCTTCCTCTCGATCAGAGTGCACTCCACGTCGTCATCCTCAAGAACGACGTCCTTCTTCAGGCATTTCACAGCGTAGTAGTATTCTGTGTCACGTAGCTCGGCCAGCATCACCTGGAGATTAGAAGAGATTGGTTTAGATATTAAACGAAAACATAGAATGGACCCTGCAAATTAGGCGAGTAGCTGACATAACCTGTCACTAGCAACAAGAGGTACACAGTTCGGTCACCCTCAAACCTTGTTTGGCGTAGCGAAAACGTCTTAAGAAGATGCATTGAAGTCATCGACGATCTGCCTACCCCATAAGGGATACATGCGTGAGCGTGACTAATGTTGAGTTTCAGATCCCGAGAAATGAGTAAAGGGACACGAAGGCTTTTGTCTTTTGCGCTGAACTGAAATGACCCTCGAATCAAAATTCTTAGAACTACGCCCTGTTTACCTCAAGGGAGGTGTGACTTTACGTGTAAATAGGTACCTAAATATCCTTTCCATTTAGTCTTGGCATAAATTCAAAGTCAATTGGGCCAAACTGACCAGGAAGATTCTGCGCTTGAGCGGCTCGCGTGACACAAATAATCATCACGTTCGATTGTTCACTACTCTATATCAAGTTTGACAAAGAACAAAAGGTAATTGGGTGTTAAGCGTGGGCTGCCAAACTCATTTGCCTTGTCCAAATAGACGATTAATAAAATAATGATTCTGCCAGGATTCCTAATCGGAATCGTTCAAAAATATGTCTGTTATTGATTTGTGTTGGTTCCGATCAAGTGATCTGTTGCGTAATCATGTGTTGCATGAGACAGATGACGTTTAAAAGACGCAATAACAATGTGTCGGCGAGCCGCCAAACTTGATCGGTACGATGACACGTGTCCAAGTAGGGTTGGGAGAAGATGGTTCTTATCTTAGTCCAGTCAAAAAATAATAAATATTAGCTAACGCTAAAGAACGCGCACTCCCACCCCCGCGCTTTATTAGTACCAAAACATGCGCATATTCAAACCTGTAAAGCCCCATTGTTGCGCATTTATTAGTAACGAGTGCATGGACAGTGGTCCATTCTAGGGCAGAGGTAACTGGCCAGTTACAAACTTGATGGCAAAGACAGAAGCAGATATGATAAGCAAAATGTTTTAGAGGCATTCCCTCACATTGACGGAACAAAAGATTTCGTAGCGAGATGCCCACTATCGCGCTTAGTCAACTTTTCAATATTTTCACACAAATTATAGCACTATGCCCACTTTTCCAAATCACCATACAAAAGATCGCAAAATGACGAAAATAGCTTAAAGCCCAATATTGCCATTCTAAATATTCTCTGTCGCAGCATGCCCACTTTTAACATCGTTAGTAGTTTGAATATGTAATATGCCCACAATTTGTACAGTCAATAATAAGAACACAAAATTTTGTTGGTATTTATTCAATGCAAAGTTGCGGACTCTTATTGGCTGGAATGAAGGCTGTGTATAAGAGTTCGCCTGGTTTTTTCCAAGACTTTCTTTGTGAAAGTTGTTCTGTTTGAAGAACCCCCACTGTATCAGAGAAATAACCGTAGTGTAAGGGTTCTAATATCTTCGTGAGAGTTATTTAGTTTCGTTGACTGAGTGACCCTTTTCAGACCCTGTATGAAAGTAAAGTTATTTCAAACTAAAGCCATTTGTTTACCATTTGTTCTTTTACTTCCTTTTTGACGTCGACTGTTTCCTGCAGAGCTGGTCAGAATACCCCAATGTAAAAACTTGCGTTGAGAGTTGAAGTTAGAAAGATGGCTTGTAATATGGTGGCCAGGAATAGTCCACAAATTTTTTCGCCCCCGAATAATGAGTGACCCATTGTGAAAACTTTCAACCCTGCGTTGAGATTTGACGTTGGAAAGGTGGCCTGTGATGTGGTGGCCAAGAATAGTCTACAGATGCTGTGCCTGTACCCCCGCCATGCCAGGTGAACCGCGGTGAATGCAGCTGGGCACCGTGCCATGCTAAGGGTTACGATCTGCTTTTTCCCCGGTTTGATAAGCACAAAAAAATTTGTTCGTCTATGTCGGTTGGTCAGACTTTGTACTTTTTACCGTTTATCAAGCAGAACCTAAGGATATTTGTTTTAACCTTTTATCAGATAAGTAGAACATTTCACTAGAATTTTTGATGAAATTAAGAGATCTTAATTTAGTTTGACAGTTATGTTTTGCCTTATTTCTTTACTTATTTCCGTTATTTTGAGCTGTATAGCATATCCAAAAAACCCAGCTACAGAGCATTGTAAAGAGCTTAGCCTAGTATCTGCAAACTTAGTTAAGTATGTAGTCGTTCACGAAATCAATATTCCATAAAAAGCTGATGGATAAATGAAGCATTTTTTTATGGTGACAGAAATAACTTACATTTAAATTAAGATTGTGCCAAGATCAGTACTATTATCATTTTAAATCACATCGACTCGTGCGCAGGTTCAACGCCCTAGCGACCAATGATTGTATTTGACATTCGGCCGCCGCTTTGAAGTATTTGCGTCATATGTGGTAGCGAAGTATATAAACCCGCCCACTTTTATTTAAATCGCATGTCCGTCAAAACCACAGAAGAGTTAATGGAGCTAGAGGGAGCGGCAGCGACTTTCTCTAATCAGTGGTCAAAACAAGCAATATTTTAATTTAAGACGATTTTAAAAAAATCTTTTAGAAGCGGCAGCGACTTTCTCTAATCAGTGGTCAAAACAAGCAATATTTTAATTTAAGACGAATTTAAAAAATCTTTTTGCTATATGCCGCGTGTAAGGGACAGCTTCCCGCAAGCTGTGGTTGCTCAGTCAACGAAACTGAATATCTGTAACCAGGATTTATTTTCAGGAAACGAAAAAAAAATTTGATTTCCTCATATAACATGACCACCTCTGTCAGATAATTTTTAACAGCCATTTTTTTTTTAATTAACACGCTTTTATTAGGTCGACCTGTATGTAACTAATTATGTAATCAAATCTAAGGTAACTAATTTAACCATCTTCTAAGGATCGTAGCGTCATGAAAATTGGCAGATATATGTAGATCTGATGACAATACAATAATATGGTACTGTCGAACTGATCTGATGATGGAGTCGGAAGATATGAACTGGAAATTCATGATGGAACAGATTTTATATTGGCAAAGATGTACCTTAGTTCCGGCCTTTAACTTGTTCCTGTGTACAAAATTCTACATCTCTATCATATTTTATGATATATGTAAACAGATAGTAACACTATTTATGAACTTATTTCAAACATGATTTCACCTGGTTGGTTACTCAACATGTTTCTCTTTTTATTGTCACTAAGAGTCAGGTGAGTTGCTCCAGCGACCTAGTTTCGGTTCTATTCCCGGGTGTGCCAGGTAGTTAACTCTATTTCTACATTTTACATTTCAGTTATGACATCGCCTCGACTTTCCTGCTATATCATGCAAGAACTCGCATATTCGTCAACATAATGCTTGTTTCTTTTTACTGTGGTAAAAATAACTTATGTTATTTCTGGTAAATTAAATTCACTTTTCAAACTTTTGTAATAATTTTTGTATGTTTGTATGTTTATTTTTTTAATTATTTTTGCCAAATCTCTGTTCTGTGCACAATACTATTTAATCAAATCAAAAACTTAGCGAATGACGCACCTGCTAGACCCAAAAAAAGGTCGTTCCGCCACGTCTGACGAGTTTTGAGGGTTGCTTAAGATAGATCTGTAGGTATGTTGCTGTAGTGCCAAGTTGTCAGCCCATCGCCTAAATTACAATATACTGAAACCCTCGAATCCTTTAGCTGTTTTTTACAGCATTCCCGGGAGGAGATGCAGCTGCATTCTATGTTTTTCTATCACTCCCAGTGCAGCATGTGTACATTTAAAATAAATTATCTAAAATTTCATGCAAAGGTATTAATCTTATTCGTGTACCTTGAAGATTTCAGTGACCGTGAATTTACTTCCAAATTTACCTCAGAAATACGTTTATTAATTATTAGTTAGGTAAATACTACGTATTTTGCTCTTTTGCCAAAGACCTTATGTATATCAACGAGATCATAGAATTGTTATTGTATTTATTTTTAGAATATTTGTGTTCCGGCCACTAATATAAGAAGAAATATGTACCCAAGAAATGAAAGTGAATATTCAAATTCGAACTAAGTATTAGTTGTGAATAACAACTGCTTCAGTTTCTAAACAGTTAAAACAGATAAGATAACAAAGTTCATCAAAGGTCAAAAACTACAAGATAACGAAGTCTCTACGATGGCTCTACGGAACCTCTACGAAGGCTCTACGGAGCCTCTACGAATCATCTACGGAACCTCTACGATTCATCTACGGAGCCTCTACGAATTATCTACGGAGCATCTACGAATCATCTACGGAGCCACTACGAAGTCTCTACGGAGCCTCTACGATTCCATGTCCAGCAGTGGACTGTTGTGGCTGATGATGATGATGATAAAACTTGTGTATCTTCATATTTGATCACTACACGCATGAATAGTCAATACGAACATATACATCCATTGATACTACTTAGTATATGTAGTAGAGTAGGTATGCAAAACTATATTTCTTGGCAAAATCCCTTGTTTTTTTTCTCACTCCGTTTATTTTGAGACTGTAGTTCGCTTACACTCGAGTCTTAATTATTGTTGAGTCGAGTGTGTTTCCTATGATATGGGCTATCGTATCTTTCTTTCCTTGAGTCACTGTCGTTATTATGATGGTAGGCATCAATTAAATATAATTTCTGCAGAGACAGAAAAATATTTATAGTTATAACCGATTATTTATTACATACATAAATCACCCCTTTATCCCTAATGGGGTAGGCAGAGCGTCAACGACCTAAACAAAGGTCGTTCCACCCATCGCCTAAATATCTATGTTTTTCTATCGCTCCCAGTCCAGCATGTTTTTTTGAAGTGAAAACTTCGAAAATTCATGGAAAGAAAACACAACGTTACCGCGTTTTAGAAACCTACTAGCGCCATCTGTTGACCCGTGCGCGCAATGAGTTTTCACTTCTGCCAGCACTCCCGGAGTGTAACCCGTTGTTTATTTTTATTTGAGATTTTTATTATAGAAAATGTCTACAGCCAAAAGCTAAATTATATTTCTCGACAAGAATTAATTTGTAAAAAATTATTCACTTTCAAACTAGCCATCGCTACTTATAAAACTTTTTAAATAACCCTTAAAATTTGTCAGACTTTTTGATGTCGTTTATTTTTCTTGTATTCTTAATTCTGAGAACAATACTAACAAATACAAGCATCTGTTGTTCATTGCGTGCCATTTTTAAAGCGCGTCTCTGGCACTCACTCCCGTTACATTTAGGTCAACTGAGAAACAATGCTAATTGCTATCGAATTGTTTCTTTCACCTTCGTGGATTGCGGCTGTTCATTTTAAATACAACCTCTATGCGAGGCTGGGAGCGATAGAAAAACTTAGAATGTGCCAGCTGCTTCTCCCCCCGGGTTACGAGTAGAATGTGTTGTAATTCAGGCGATGGGCTGATAACCTTTCTATTCTATTCTTTCACTATAGCGTTACACATCTCAATCTAAAATTGCTCTCAAATTGCCAGACGTGGCTAAAGCGCCTTTTACTGAGCTCTTTAATCTCTGCCTACCCCGTAAGGGATACAGGTGTGACTTTATGTAGGTATGTACGTATGTGATGAATGCAGAGCAAGATCTAACAATCACAGAGAACCCTGTAATCCATTTCCTAGATGTATCCCTTGGTCGTTTTTTACTTTTACATATCTCATGCTCAGTAAGTGGTTCATACAACCCTAAAACCCGGGATGTAAGTGGTACTTTGCATCATAGGTTTTGAAACCTATGCTGCAAAGTAATTTGAATAAGGAACTGTCAAATTGCAAGAAAAAAAAAGTTGATAGCCTTATTTCAAACACACGGAATCGGATGATTAATCGAATCGGAATCGATTTTAAAACAAATTCTATTCGAATTTATTTAAATATCGAACTGGCCAGTACTAAATATGACGCATAGAGTCACGGAATAAGGCTATAAAAATGTAAACATAGGATTATGAAAATTATGAAATTTTTACTCTGTGGTTTTTATAACATATTTATAACCTCAAAACTTGAGTTTGTCGATTTATTACTTAGCATTTTATTATAAAACATTAACAAATTAAACAGTCAGTATACTTAACAAAATGTCTACTTGCAAATTAGATAATTTTTCTTACGCGAATGCATATATTTGTGATGGTTAAATTCGCTCATAGTGAGTTGGTATTGCCTACTGTTTCGTCGTAATTTCATGTTTTAATTTTCTTATATTTTCCCATAATTTTAACTTATCTTTCATTCGATATGTAAAGCATAGTGCTTACCTCATGGTGTAAGTCATCAAATGCATACTCGTACCATTAGCGCCCTCGCTGCGCTCGGGCGCCAAAAACCTCGTATGCATTTGATGACTTACATCCTTTGGTTAGCAATATACTATTGGCACACAAGGGAGGGAATGGATAAGATGGTCAGGGTTGACCCAGGTTAATAACTAGCTCTCATTAATATTGTTGATGTGACTGATGACTTTGCATGACTAATGAGACCTACGCGTGCGACAAGTTCAATAACATGAGGTCAGTAACTTCAAAAGTACTCGAGAGGTGTGTAGAGGACAAGAAAATAAACATGAAATCTCTCTGGACTTCCTTCTTGCGTTCTTCTTCGCAGAACGGAACGCAATCATATTTTTCACGCGTAGATAAGGTACTCTATGTGTGAGAGGTCTAGGTCACGGCAGGCGCTTCTGTATTGCATTCGACACATCATTATGCTACCCATTAAACTGAACAAATTTCCCCATGGAACATATAATATTTTGATATTCACTAACCGTCCAAGGCCATAGATCATGCGGCTAGCCCATGAAGCGCTGGCTGGACGTCTTGAATTCGGAAATGATGATGATGAGAACAATCTTCGAAGATGCCGAAGACTGGGCAAAATAGAGTAGACAAAACCGGAAAGTGGACTCAAGCACTATAAGAAAACGCTACAAAAAGGACTCACCTTGCCGAAGCTGCCTTTACCCAGCACCTTGATGAAGTGAAAGTCCTCGATGGTGTACTTCCGGAAGCGTGGAATGGAGCGAGCTGGTGGAGTGAACCGGCCAGTTCTTCTGAAGAGGCCGTATGCCGTCGATTGCTCTGAAACACGAGGGTTTGGTGAATTGGCTGAAGCAAAAATAAAATACAAGGTCTCCAGAATTCAATACTGGAAATGGAAACTAGAATACTTCCAATCATTATGTTTTTATGAAATAAGACCTTTATTTTTCTTTAAGAAATCGAAATAGAATTAAAGTTCTTCTTATCTGTTCCATCAGTTTTATCAAAAACATTATTAGGAGCCCTACTATATAACAAGACGTATTATGATGATTAGATATGCTTAATTATTTGAATAATGATGTGATTAAAAAAGTACTTTCACAAAACAATGAAGTGATTACGAGTTTTATTAACATTTTAGAAGTAATCTAATAAAAACGATGAATCATTGAAAGTTTATGACGCTACTGAAATTACAAGTTAATATTTTATAGGTACGTGGGCTATTCTAGAAGATATTAAAATATTTTAATATACTATCATCCTTTATTGTGTTTAATAATATTAAAATTTAGTGTATGTATGTTTATGAAATATTATACTTAACCTAACTTTCCCAACTTTCCTTGTCTTTTCCCATTCCTTTCCGCGTTTGTTTCCCTACCTTTTAAACTTGACACTGGCACAAAGTTATTCTAGTGCCACAACAAAAAAAAAAAAAAAAAAAAAAATGACTGTCACCTGTACTAAAAATACAGCATTTTCGCTGCAACCGGGTGGGCATTGTAATGTTTGAGTTATTGGCACACTTGCTCTGGCATTTCTTCATAATCTAGATTGTAGAGATCCAAAAACATATCAAACGTACTTTCATTTAGGCTCGTATTTAAAAAGCGATCTCAAGAGTGAGAGCAATATTAAGTATGGATTTGACAGGTCGTTTTGTACTGAAGTGACATTTCAGATACGAACTCAAACTTGCTGTCACTCTTGAGAGCTGATTATAAATACGGGCCTTAGTGTCAGCGACATTTGTATTAAGTAGATCACCTGTTTTTCACGTTAGGTCGTCGGTCCGACCGAGAACCCACACCTACACGAAAATATTAAAAGAAAAAAGCATGTTTAAAAAAATGTTTACAAGGCACGGGCAATTAAACATAAAAGTGCCTGAAAATTCTGGGATTCATATGAAACGATAATTTTTAAATATGACTTGCAATGCTTTAGGTAAATTAAAAGTGACTTGTCCATTTCGTAGTTCACCGGCATTTGCACATAACTTTTTATTCATTTTCAGTTTTTTTTTTTTCATTTTTATTGGGTTTAAATGATGTGCTAGCGTACCTGGCCAGTATACTCCTGGTATGTTTTTGTCACATATATTAGAATTACGCTACTTGTCACATCACAACAGTAATACCTATATTGAGGATCAAATTACGCCAAAAGATTAATCGAAAAAGTTGTCAAACAAAGTTTTAACACTTTTTAGACACAGGAACAACTAAACTTACATCGTGATATTGATTCAAGAAGGTGAATCTAGCCAGAACGTCACAGATAAAAATAAAAAGTTGAAGAAAAATGTACAGACGACAATTTGGCTTTCTAACAAATAATCATTTAGAAGTAATTGATTACCGAATGTGTGTCGTAACCGAAGAATTATAGGCGAATGTAACACAGGCACTTCTTGGCGTCGCATCAGCGCGTACGCATAAAGAAAGCAGAAAGTTGTCAAACAATGTCATCAAAATAAAAACAATTTGTAAACGGTGGTCGTTACTTAGTTTATTCTTTGTAATGAAATAGTTCTTGAGATTCGAGTTAAGGCCTCATAGACGATGGAACGATCTCACCAACAACTATTACTTTGAAGAAATTTTATCCATATGTTACCCATATTAATTTATCCATATTTATTGTTTTGTTATCCATATTATTTATGAAATTTTCTCGAGGTTAGTAAAGTGGATCTGCATTTGGCTTGAGTATTTTCGCTATCACGTAAAGCTATGGATATTCTGTACATTTAACGGTAGAGTCATTCATATTTAGTTGACCGTTCATTGTAAGACAAAATTTTATTTTTTTCGGACTCTTTATTGAATTTACATTTTAAAAGAAGTGCACAGGCTAAATTTGAATATTTTTTTACTACGCCGTACGTGCCGAGTTATAAAAAGAATGCAATAAATCTATTTAAGGAAGTCAACGGAACATCTTTCTTCAACAAATGTAATCGTGATGTCCTTGATATTGCTCGGGCTAATATTTTTAGCGACCGCCCCGGCGAGGTGGAAAAGATTGATGCTGCGAGCGTGTTCAACATTATGTCATACAATTTTGTAGTAAACATTGAACGTGAACTTTTAATACGATTGCCTCACTAAATCTAGTGATCTTGACTCTCTCCCGAATATATTAATTATAATTGAATTCGGCATTGCAAAAGATGACTTAACTAATAAGTCCGTACATGTCCTTTTTTTTCACGAGAGAACACAATGGGACGGCAATAATTTTAGCTGAGATTTAGTTAAGTCGTGTTCGTTCCGAATTGCTACCGTTTACATCCCAGCCCAGTGTGCCATTTCAATAATTCACTGGCATACGCTACAAAATGGCAGCTTTATTTAATCAGCCACTAAATTATTTTATTTTTATCAGCGTTCGCTTGTCTGTGTAAGTAATAGTAGCAATTAGATTATTTGGCATGCTGGCTCGATTGTCATCTTGCTGCACTAGCTAGCTAGGGATGAAGTACTTATATGATGTTTTTAGCAATCTACATACATAATATCATGCCTAAGAGCGTCAACGACCCAAACAAATGTCGTTCCGCCACGTTTGACAAGTTTTGTGGGTTGTTTAAGATAAATCTGTAATAATAGTAGTATATAGTATAGTATAATAAAAATAGTACTGTAGTACTTGTAAGTATGTTATATTCCACCATGGTAGTAAGTAGTAGTATCATAAATAATTCTTTTTATTTGGCAGCCCTACTGTACTAAATCTAAAGCGCGCTCTACAAAATGAGTTACAATAGTTTTGCCCAACCTGGGCCAGACATTATTTACCTACCAATAAGCTTTATTACTGTTTTACAAGAAGATTGATTGATTTAAATATTACCCAAGGTTACAATACTTAGTCATTTATAAGAAGGAATATATTTTTGTTTTATTCCATAAACTCTGATGCTACTGAACCAACTTTATAAGCTAGAAAACTATAAACGTTTTCCACTTAGAGGTTTTTTTCACAACTCCGGTCTATTTCAAAGATTTTGAGATGAAAGCCACTTCCCGTTACACGAGAAATGTAAAGAAAAGCAATTGATCACGATCTTGTGCGTCACAGAGCTGCGCACGCGCTTCAAACAAAGTGTCTTCTACCTGCTGACGTAGAAAGCTTTTTGGCTCATAAAAGGTGCTTTTCATATGAAGGTTGAATAAATAATCACATTGAAATATAATATTGCTTACTTAACAAATATTTTAATTGCAAATATGTTTCTGTTTTCTTTGGCAACTTTTTCGATAAACTCATTCAAAAGTTCAAACCGCATAGATACGTCATTGGAGATTAAACAAGATTAAAATTAAAAGTTCGATCATGGAATCAAAAAGACGGGGTGTACTTTATGCCGACCGAAACTGTAACTGAAGGTTCCGCCGCGTCCTCAGTGTCTGCCCTAAAAGTTCGTCTGCTTGTTAAAAAACCAATCTATCTTGCTTTCAGCTTTCACATGCTAAGTGGCTTCCCCGTAAACTCGCCCAAATCTTTCACACGCCAAAAACGCGTCATATTATTGCGTCAAAACAATTTGTCTGGTGTCATTTAAACCAGGTCTCAACGAGCTTACATCCGGCAAGAATCAGATCGATACAGGGTGTAAAAAAATACTGTGTTTCTTTATACCACATGTTTTACTAATGATAAGTACCAAACATTCCAAATGCACAAAAATTTTAGCTATAAAAAAATCGTTCCCAATGTCTCCTTACAAAAGGGCCACCTCGATCAGACCATTGTGTTCATTATACCATGGATCAGACTATGGGATCAGACAATTTGTACGGAGAAGCTAAAAAATTTTTTAGAGCTGTAATTTTTGTGCTTTGGGAAAGTTAGTGTGTCAGGAAGGCAGACCGCAGTACTATTTTACACCCTGTATACGAAAGTATTTTGGAGACAAAATGTAGGGCACATCTAAATCCAAGCGGTTATGTTTGATTGCATAATTTACGACACTAAAATATCACCTCACCAGTAGTGAGCGGGAACGCGGAAAAGGCCCGCGAAATGGGTTAGCAGTTAGCACACTCGAGAAGTGGGATAGTGTCGGCTCGCCTGTTTTGTTTGATGATATCATGTTTATTTGGTACGTTATGCAACTTTCTCTGCTGCTAAGTTTTCGCAAGAGAATGGGTCAGTTACCTCAGCGGAGGTTTCACTGTTGCGATGCCCTTTTGCTAGCGGAGGAGAGGATCGCTATGTAC
This sequence comes from Scrobipalpa atriplicella, assembly GCA_029255725.1. Lineage (NCBI taxonomy): Eukaryota > Metazoa > Arthropoda > Insecta > Lepidoptera > Gelechiidae > Scrobipalpa > Scrobipalpa atriplicella. Next base: position 12,482 of record JARACY010002741.1, read on the forward strand.
CTGGTCCTGTTTTTTTTTTTTAAGTTTAAATCATCATTAAAGGATTATTTACCTACAAAAGTGTAACTAGTAAAGGTTGTTACCATGAAGTATATGAAGCTTCTTCATCCTTGCTTTCCCTCATAATGCCAACATGTTTTTTAGCACAGCGTCACAGCTTAGGCTTATGCTGAGTGTGGTATTTCTATTGTCACAACGTCAAAAATATTTCCGTACCTAAGTATAACTAGGTGTTTCCTTATTTATTAGTTGTTTCTCTTTTTATTATTCCTTCGATTCTTCCATTCATTATGTCTTAAAGGGAACGCCCGCTTCAGTTGCTAGGTATTCGTTTTATTTTTAGGCACCGAAACAATTTGCCTTATGCCAATTGTGTCAGAACATAAATATAAAATCCATGCACTGCACTCTATCTAGATGTAACCTAAATCAAAATAACAGTCGTGTCTGTTTATTTTCAGTTGAAAGAATAGCCCACGTATCGATATTTAACGAACATTTTGATGATTTACTGTGGAAAAATACAAAACAAATGAAATTAAAATTATATGTATGAGTATGCATGAAATTGAAATTACATGTCTGAAATAAAAATGAAATTGGAACTTGCAGTATTGAAATTCGTGAAACAAATCAGGAAAAGTGAAAAGAAGAGAGTGTGTATGAGATGAGAATTGTGTGTAAGTTAGTGGCGCAAACGAAGCGAATAACATCACATAATGAAGCAAACTACATCACGAAGCATAACAAAACGAAGAATAACAATACAAATGAAAAATTACAATATAATGTTTTCTCACCAAGTTCATGCTCTACGAGGTCTTTGGTGTCGCCTTGCGCAGGCGCAGCCGAGGTCCCGGCGGTCTCGCCACCTGTACACACACTTTATAGTAACCTGTCTCGTAGATAATGGCTTTAACTTTTTTGTTTGTTTGTTGTGCAAAATACTAAACTTTTTAGTTGACTGATGATAATGATAAGCTCAACTACACTCTTTACACCTAAAAATAATATACCTAAGGGTCGTATTTATAAAACGCTCTCAAGATTGAGAGCGATATTAAGTGCGGATTTGACAGGTCGTTTTGTACTGAAATGAGATTTCTGGTACGAACTTAAACTCGCTGTCACTCTTGAGAGCTGATTATAAATACGGGCCTAAGTAACTAACTTGTCTTTACTTCCAAATCCAATATTTTCGTAATTTATAATATGACTGGTTAATTTTGGTTGTGTTGATACGTTTCCCTCATTTGATACGTTTAGCTTTGAGATATCCTTCAAGGTAATATTTTTCATAATGTTTTAGCAGAACCTATTTACCTTTCTATAATGATCAAACTCAAAATTGTTTACACAAAAAATTGGCGTGTGGATCAAATTCATGTAAGAAATATGTGACATGTTTTTCTGAAGAGTAGGTTGTTATTTATTAATATGACATGCCATATATTAATAATAAATAAATCGGTGTACGTATATAAAAATATGCGACGTTTATTATGCTTTTCATCTGTATTTTTTTTCTTTGAGTTTCTTAATTTAATAATTTGTGACCTTTTGCGTCCCAAATACAAACTCAAATTGTTTTACATAAATAAAATATCAATTGCATAATGAAGTAAAATAATAAAATTCTAAGACAAAAATATTTCATAAACCTTTGAAGCTTTTTTCTAGGTCTGCTCATAAAACCCGTCGACAGAACGCAACGCAACCGAATCACCCGAAATCACCACAAGTTAAAGTCGTAACATGCCTTAAACACCTCACAGTCCTGGTTCAAACTAAAAATAATGAAAATACTACGCTTTGCATCGCCGGTTGAAAGAAAGCCAACTAATCTATGCTGTTATAGTCCCACGGATTGAGTCAACATTCTGGCATCGATGGCCATGTCGATGATTGATCAATCACAAATAAGACTAGAGGAAGCAGGTATGACAATAAACCTCGAGACACGTGCAATGACGTTAGATCTGGGAATTCGAATTGAGCAGAGATTGGATTGTGAGACATCTTTTTACCAGAATATCTGAATTCCCAAAGAAGAAATTGAAAAATAAACAAAAGACTCTTAAATAAATAAATAAGTCATCCGTGGTCATTGATGATTTGGCGTTAGTAAATTCACTTCTGGATGTAAAATCTAATTAAACAATACCACAAAAACTGTCCCCGGCGGAATGCACCTCAACAATCATACAATGAACAGAAACATTAAAAATATAACAGCAGGTACTTCAGGTGATGACATGTTATTCCTTTCCGGTGATGTCACAAATAGCTTTACGTTAATTCGGGATGCAAATACTATTTGATTCTGTACTCGTACCGTACAGGTGAGCGGCGAGTGATTGGCTTCTGTCCAGGGAACACCGTTCGTCCCACGCCATCACGAAACGTGAACATCAACAACATATTATGGAGATTCTAATGTAAATCCCCTCAACCCTTTATAGCAATGTATCTTCTAAATTAATATCGCTGTAAAATTTTGAAGAGTTACGTTAGGTGCTTGTTCTTGTCGAAGGGTATTCATGATCATGACCATTTCTTCTCTTGAACTTTCTGAACCGAGTCCACCAAAATAGCCGTTACAGATACCTTAGCCAATAAAACAAGATTTATTTCCAGCAGGCATCTGACGCAGCTCTGACGTTAACGGGATGCCGTTCGATAATGCTGATAGATATTTATTTGCGAATCTGGTACAATCGATACCCACCTCTCTTCGACGCAGTTCTTGATGCCAAAGCCTCCACCAGAAGTCGCTGGTTGACCCCGCAAAGGTTCGCTGTCAGTTTCTCGCACTTCCAGTGACAGTTCACATCACAGTCTAAAACAAAGTAACGGCATGTCGCGCGGCTGGTATTGCCTTGTGTTGTTAACTACATTATTGCGCATAAGCCGTGCAAAAGCTCGCGTGCAGTCGTAAAAACTATATTACATTAGTTTTTTAATGGGGGTGGGGTTGTGTTAGTAAGACTGTGCTGTGTTTTGTGTTTCCCTTAATCTCGTGTTGCCTATGTCATGAATGCTTTTATGTTACCTTTTTTGATGTGAAGGAAGCCCGCTGGTGAAGTAGGAGCTGATGAGTCAAATCCTGAGTCATTGGATCCAGTAGAAGTCCTGCCGTCAGGTTGGTTTTCACACTCGTAGAACTCCGTAGAGCCCTCACTGGTGTCAGACTCGTCTGCGTCTTCATCAGACGATTCTTCTTCAGATGAGCTTTCCGAAGAACTTGAAGAATGAATAATTTGAGGTACTTTCTTTTGCAGTGGTCTTGGTGTTGCAATAAGTGGTCTAACAGCAGCTTCTTCTTTGACCGGTTTCCTTGGAGATGGCTTCATAATCGACGGTTGTGATGGTGATGGAACCTCCAAAGCAGCCGTTACAGGTTGACTAGTCATACCAACTTTGTTGTCACCTTCAGTTTTATTTTCTTGTACAGGTTCAGGTTTACTTGATTCAATTTCAACCTTTTCATTTGAATTAGGAATGTTTTTAGATTCTATCACAGTTGGAACTTCTTGAATTTTGACAGCTTCTTCAGTTTCTATTTTTTTACTTTCTTCTGGTTTAACATCGACAGTAACATCTTTCGTTTTTGATTTAGAGGCGGAACCATTTTTAGAAGATTTTATATTGAGATCCACTTTGGTTGTCTTGGATTCTTCCTTCTTAGTGGGCGTACTTGACTTTTTAATTACTTTGTCTGAAGATTTCGATTTCTTTTGGGAAGTTTCTGTCACTTTAGACTTTTCTTTGGTTTTAGGTAAACTTGGCTTCTTTTCTGTATCGCTTTTAGTTGTTTGGTCTGGAGATAATTTTTTGTCTTTGATAAGTTGTGGTGATTTTGAATCTGTTAGATTTTTATCAACAATCGTTACTTTTTTATCAGGAGTGGCCTTCTTTTCAATTTTGTTAGTGGAAATAGTAGATTCAGCTTTTTCTTCTAGTATACTTTGACCTGGTTTACTATCATCATTCTCAACCATTCCTCCACATGATGGACAAGTTTCACTACTAGCTTGATGGTTGACTTGTTGTACTGGCTCTGTTTTTTTAGACTCTGGCTTAATGTATTGCGGTGGCATATTAGTAATGAGTATATTTTCAATAGGAACTACTGAAGTTTCGTTGAGAGATCCATTTTGATTCGAGGTTTCATTTTTATATGTATTAACTGATGGTAGCACTTTAGTCTCAGGGACTTTAATTTCTTTGACTTCATCCACAGTCAAAGTCTGTAAAGATTTTTGTATGATCTGTTTTGGAGGTGTTACTTTTGTTTTAATATCTACGGTTTTTGGAAAGTCTTTTTCTAAACTATTATCTAGTTTCACATTGATTTTATTATCTACATCTAAAACTTTTAGATCTCCGTTAGTACTTTCATTATTTGAATCTGGTTTTTTATTTCCAGAACTTTTGACGTCAGTTTCTTTTCTTTCAACCACAATATTCTGTTTCGTTATATCCTTTTTTGGAGGTGATAGTTTATTTTTTAATTCTATAGGTTTTGTAGAGTCTTCTAAACTATCGTCAAATTTTTCGTAAATTTTAGAATCATTCAAAGTTTTTGGCACGTCGGCTTTATTTTCAAGAAGCGGGTCTACCTCAATACTATTCGTAGGTGTTTCTTTCCCTTTAGATTCCATAGGTTTTGGTGAAATTTCTATACTAACTTTAGAAATCTTTTGTTCATCGGATTTAATATCCATTTGTGCTAATTTTTCATTGGTCAAACTTTTGGTGTCAACAATTAGAACTGAGTCTTTATTTTTCTCTATCTTTTTGACTGGTCCACTTGAGCTTGAAGTTTCTTGATTCTTTTCTTCAGTGGGACCATGAAGCAAACTATCTACTTTACTATTATCTCCTTCAGTAGCTTCAACAGCTTCTTCCTCTTCAGGAAACCAGAAAAACGCCCGCCTGCTTTTTTCAAGCGCTTCATCAATATTTTGTTTTCTTTTCATTAAATAAATAGTTTCTCTTTTACCAATCTTATCCCAAAAGTTACCATCATCGGGCTCTGGAGACGCATCGCCACCATCGTCAACTAGAGTCTTTGTTTTCTTTTTGGTATATTTCCTAGGACCTTTTTCAATATTTGGAATATTTTCAGGTTTTGGTATCACTGCTTTTTCTACTTGTACAATGGGAATATCTTCTACTATTGTACTGTAAATTATCTCATCTTTCGGGGTTTTGAGTATCACAGGATTCTCATCGACTGTTACGTTCACTTTAAACTTTAAGGGACTTACAGGCGGAGATACTTCAACACTTGAAGATGTGATAATCGCTTTTAATTTAGGTTTTGGTTTTTGGATTTCATTATCTCGCTTCGTTTCTGCGATAGCAGGTAACGTTTCTTCGATAGCCGGTATTGTTCTCGTTTCTTCGATAGCAGGTAATGTTCTCGTTTCTTCGATAGCAGGTAAATCTTTTGGAAATTCCGTTATGGAATCCAGACGACATATACTGCTACCAGAAGAAGATTTCTTTAGACTTCGCTTCTTTGAAAGGTTCTTAGGATCTTTGAACTTATTCTGGTGAAGTGAATGATCTGATTTTGTAGTTTGTAATGGATTAATTTCGTTATTTGATTTTCGTCTCTTTACCGATGGTTGACGTTGATTTTCCCCTTGGTCAGTAATACCAATTTGACTTAAATCTAAGTTAGCTGTACTCTAAGGTTTTCACTTCTTATTAAAGTGTCTAGTACTTGAGCTTGTTCAGCTAGCATTTCTATCGAGCATCGCCTATCAGGTGACTTGCTGTATGCAGAACTTTTGCCAGGTAATATAGGTGTGTTTTGAGCTGCTGTGATATCTTCTACTTTCTTTTTCTTTTCTTTATATGAGCCATCAGAATCACTATCTTTGTCTTTCACGATAAACTTCTCAATGAGTTTAGCCCCTATTGTCTTTTTTTTCTTTTTTGTCTTTATAAGCCAAATCTTCGGAGAGTTTTTCTCTCCATCCTATACTGGTCTCAGTTTGCTCAGAATCCCCAATAAAATTTTCGGATGCTTGTTCGCTGGTTGCATCTTCAAAAGTTTCAGCCTTTCGTGGAGATTCCTTGTCCTTTCTCTTCACTGTATGCAACCTGACCACAGTACGACCCCGCCTGATCGTACTCCTTTGTATTCCTGGTGAAGAATCAATCCCAGTTTCTGGTTTGCCGTCGATACGAGGCATAAACGGGCCATTGTCAGTCTCTGGCTCTAGAGGCGCCGGTGCTGGCGGAGTGTGTTCATGTTTGTTGCGATACTTATCTTTAGATACGTCGATGTCAGCTGTGTTGATATTGATAGGACGCGGTGTGTAACTGGGTGTAGCATAAGTCCTATTGGTATAAGGTATCCTGGAGCGTGGACTACTTATTCTTACGGGACTTGAAGTTCCTCTTTCGGTGATAGTGCTCAGCATCGGAGCGTAATTCCTGCCGCTGCTGGTCACCCATCTCGACGAAGATGGTGACGGTCTGGCGGCAGACGGTCGGGAGTAACCACCGAGAGACGAGTGGGTGCTGTAAGTTCCACCGGGGTTGAGGTAGGAGGCACTGTACGAGGTTCCGTGAGGCACTGAACTATAACTGCTGTAAGGCGAACTGTGAGAACTGTAAGGGGATCCACTGTAATACATGTTCGAGATGTGCTCGGAGAATAGCGGCATGGTGCGCGGCAGCCGGTTCGCGTCGGCGCGGCTGATCGCGGACTGTGCGCACGCGCCGCATAGACCCGCGCCTCGCACCTCCCCCGCGCCCCCCGCCGCGACATCCGCCATCTATTGAGACGGGTTGGCGCTGCAACGTATACAATACTCGCTCCGTTAGCACGTACTTCCTACTCGGTTATTCTTGGCTAGCAGTGAACGGTCAGAACCGTCTGTCATCACGGCAGCTGTGTGCTCGTCTGGCCCACCCGCTTGCCCAGGTGATTGATTGATGGTAATTTCGTAGACACTAGACAATAATAGCCGCAACATTTGAATTCAGGTTTGTTTTCGGAAATGTGATTTTCGCTTATTGACTCATGTCAGGAAAATGAGTTTCCATTTATCTTGAATACGCCTACATAGTATTTTTTCTTTTGTTTAGAAAGATAGAAAGTAACTTATTGTTTAGAAAGTTTTCCACCCACGCCGCAGGTTCACGCGAGTAGGAAATGTTCTACATGTTCTAATTATACGGCCAACACGACATCACTATTCTTAGTAGTACAAGAATAGTACAGGAGTACGCTGCTTCTTTATTATCGCCTTTATGCCTTCCGAGAGTCACCTACCGTGTAGTACGTAGGTACGTAAAACTCAGCCCTATATAGGATTGAGAGGTAGGTAGATCATTAACGGCCTACTAGATGTAATACGTTTTCACCTCTCTCTGGTCATGGTCAGATACAATTCTGTTATCATATGTGAATCTACCAATACAAAACGAAATCTTTGGGATACCTTAACCATATGACTGGAAGGAAAATTTGATGTTTTTTTCTCTAGCCATAGAAATAAAACGATAAGGCATATATTTTAGCGTATAAGTAGCTAGTAATACATTATGAGTACATTACATAACCAATATTATTAATAACTTACTTTTATAGTGCCCATAAACCGGAGTGCCGACATAAGTATCATAAAAACATTTTACGATTTCAGTTCACTCAAATTTTATTATGCAGAGAAATGTTCTGCTGTTTCTTGTAACTAATCTCATCTTCATGGATTAAAAATAGGACAAAAATATTTAATAATCATACAACAGGAAGTAGATTATGCGCAGTAACAGGCTGAAATATTTTTTTCGTAAAATAATAACAATATTTAGTGAAAACTTCAATGGTTCACACACATACCGAAGCCATTAATTACAGACAATTTTATTCAGGAAAAACTTGAGAAAAAATATGATCTAAAATGAATTATTTGATATCTCGTAGCGTCGTAGTAACACTGCTACGAGGGTCGGCGTAGGCCAAAGACTACGACGTAGCTGCGTAGAGACCTCTCATGAGGAACAAAATTAAGTAGACCTTTTGAAAAGCCGTATTTTCAATTAATTTGTACATTCGCTCTAAATTGTTTGAAGAAGTATTTTGCATTTTTGAATAAGTTTTATTTGGTCTGAAATTGTCTAGTAAATTACTTTGTTCTTGTTATTTTATTACTTATTATTAGTGAATGAGCTTGCTTAGCTTAGGTTTAATTTTAATCTAAAGTTAACTTTGAGGCTGGTTTACATTACTCAAGAGCTCATTAAGACGGAGAGGTTCATAAAGTTGAACGTGTTCTTATAGTGACTTATTCAAGTATAAACTAACTATGAACTGTTATAAAATTCTAATGCACTGTTATCTCTGACTGTACTAAACACTTAGAAAATATAAACCAGCCTTTATATGAATGCGGTCTATCCCGCGATCTTACGAGTAGTATAATTATAAATTAAAGCACCACAATGTGAATGTTTAACGACATTCTCTTTTCCCATGCACTCTCAAAATGAAACTTTAGAAATATTTTTAATAACTAAATTAGATCACAAAACAATTAAACCACAAATTAATAAGAATCGTAATAATATACATGCATCTGTAGCACAGATTACTTCCTATAGTCTAGTAATCTAAGCCTTGGATTCTCAACTTGCCCCGAGTTTGAATCTAGGCGGGGGGTTGTGTTGTTGTTTCCGTTTGGTTAGAACATTGCAGGCCTTTAAAGGGTAAGGATCGTTGTAGCCAATGTTCTACAGGGTGAAATTGAAATCATTCGACAAACTTTGAGGGTGAGTTCAGGCCATGGAACTGAACAACTTTCCCCATGGAACATAGTCAGACTTAAGAAAAAAACGACCTCCCATACAAACGGCCCCGTCAGCTGACTGACTTCACTATGAAAGACCATTTTTTTTTTTAAACTAAACAACTTAAGAAACATATTGTGCTATAGGAAAAAATTAAATTTCCCCATAAAACTTCTTATTTTGCATAGAGATATATGAGTATTTTTTCGTATTGTCTGAGAAACCTCTTTCAGTTTGCGCCATAGACTAGGATGTTTGCGCAGCGCACTATCTCCGAAAGTACCCTACCCTGCATAAATACCTTCACACTTGAGCCCCTGTTTGATGAACCCGTAGAGCAGCGCTCCACAGTGGTCGCAGAAAGTGGGCGACATGTACTGGTGCGGCCGGAACCTATGCGGCACGTCCACTTTGAACCGCTCGCGGAGGTACTGCCGGAAACAATAATGAATAACAGTCCCGCTTGTATCCCTCACAGGGTAAGCAGAGTATCAACGTCCTACTTATTTGGTTTAATTCATATATAGGTACAAACCTACCTATACCTATCTAATCTACATATTTAAGTTCTCTGCTAACATCTCGTGATCTCTTTGAGAACATTCGTGTTGATTGGTATCAGATGGGATCATTGCTGACGGCTCGAGATCGAGAACCTCGAGTAGAGCAAGAATTTCACACCTAAACACATAGATGGCGACACTATATCGTAACAAAATTGTAAAAATTATGTCGAACAATGAAATAAATAAACAATGAAATAAATAAATGTTGGTAGCAAGTGAACCGTAGACCAAAACATAGTTTCCGGAAGTAAGTCGACTATTTATTGTCTATCCCTCGCAGTCTAGTTTTCTTTTATTGATGATGGATTATTGCTCTTGACTCTAGTCTAGGTCAGGAACGACAGAGGCGACTATGGATCGAGTTCATCCAGAAGGTGCCCGTTCACTCTGACTATGAAGAGTTGAGGGTTGGTATGCGTTCGGAAACACAGAGGGTAGTAGTGTCACTCTTTAGCTGAGCGCATGAAAGGTGATTGGAAGCGCTTAGTTCGATTCGAATTGGTAGGAAACTGGTGGGTCAAAATTACTCACCACGGTGGCGTCGGCTTGAGCGGCTGACCCGGTACATTTGCCCAGCAGTTTGTTGTGGCAGCGCTTGTGGACAGCTGTCTGGCAGACCACGCAGCGGTACCCTTGTTTCCCGAAGCCCCAGAGGAACTCCTTGCAGAAGGCGCAAAACGTGGGCTGCCGGAAGAACTTGGCTACGAAACGGTGGCCGTGGACCTCGTGGATTCTTGAAAGACGTTGGGTTGATATTAGCTTTATATGAAGGGTTCTGTTCTGTGAGTTGTAATGTAATATTTGTGTGTAGTACCACTACCACAGAGTAACTAATAACAGTAGTACAAAAAAGGAGTTTGATGAGAATGAGCTATATTAAAAATTGACAAAAATGTTTTGAGCTAACCATCTGAATACTTGGGCTTTCTCAATATGTGTCTGTAGGTACCTCGAAATCTAAGTTGCTAATTTGACAAAACACCATTCTTTAAGCTACGCTTGAATTTGCAGTCTGTCTGGATGGCCAGTTTATAAAAATAAGCACTTCCTTCCATATTTCCTTTATTTATAGCCACAAAAACATTATGATTCATGAATGTATCAAGATTTATTTCCAACATTACAGTTGATGAATTGTTGACAAGTAGATGGAATTGTGTGGGCGAGACAGGTGATGAGCACAAGATTTTAGCCAAGTTATCCGAAACATGAGGATACATCACTTGCCCTCCGCAATACGGTGAGTAGTTCTCTCCAAAACGATACTTAAATCGGTACTGCGTGTATTGCCAAGTTTTGATTATAAATATCCATGTAAAAAGTAAGTGAAATGAAGCGAAATCGAATTTTCGTGCCCGTTGACTTACTTCGATGCTGGACTGGGAGCAATAGAAAAACATAGAATGTTCCAGCTGCATATCCTCCCGGGCATGCTGTAAAAAGCAGCTAAGGGATTCGAGGGTTTCACTATATTGTAAATTAGGCGATGATGGGCTGACAACCTGTCACTACAGCAATATACAGATCTATCTTAAACAACCCTCAACAACTTGTCAGACGTGGCGACATGACCTTTGTTTGGGTCGTTGACGGTCTGCCTACCCCATTAGGGCATGATATGTGTATGTGTGTGTGTGTTGACAATCTGCTTATTTTTCAAAGCTCATGAATCTGCCGGCCAATGGTAGTGTCAAGTATGGCAATTCCCCCCAATATGTTGTTAAGTATGGCAAATACCCCCAATTTTGGAGGGGAAAAGGACTGTTGCAGTCACGGATTTGAGAAGTCGCTAGGGAGCCATAGCTTTTACTCTTCTGTGGTTGCAGTAGTGGACTATTGGTGCTAATGATGATGATGATGATGACTTACTTGTGATGTTTGATGGCGCCGCGACGCTGGGTGATCCGCTTAGCCCGGGAGCGCCTCACCTCCCCTTCCCCGCATCCCGCGCCCGGAAACCACTGGAAAATACAAAAAGTCATATTGAGTACAGCAGGCATAGGCTATATAGGCACCCATTTGATATCATCTTCTATTGAGTAGGCTATTAAGTCTAACAGAAAAGGCTATATAGGCCCGTATTTATAATCAGCTCTCAAGAGTGACAGCAAGTTTGAGTTTGTATCAGAAATGTAATTCCAGTACAAAATGACCTGTCAAATCCGCACTTAATATTGCTCTCAATCTTGAGATCGCTTTATAAATACGAGCCATAGTATGCGCATGTTTTTCCATACAAATGCCCTACCTACACTAATCCCCTCGTAAAATCGCAAGCGATAGAACGAGATATAGGTTTCTCTTTCCTTATTTCTTAGAAATATTTATTACACTTGTAAAAAGGTATGACCTAAAAGTATAAAAATTGTCGTAATCGGTTACGATTTGACGACGGGATTAGTGTAGAGTATATTGTATAGAAAATTATTGTGTGACCACTTTTTTTAGAGGCAATCAAACAAGCGGGAGGGTGGAAAATCTCGCAAAGTGATAAATTGACAAATATCAACTTTGTGTCCTCCTCTGGGAGTGGAAGCCATGACCGTTGAGTGTGGTGTATGGAATTACTCGATTTGGCAACACCGAACAGAACATGTGCAAACATCCATCATCTCATGGAATTGGTTGACGGAAGAATAAACGCGTGGTGTCCACCATGTGCACCTGTCTTTTGTGATTGTGACTACACAAAGAGATTATTGATTTAGGGAAAATAAAATATACCTTTAATTATACAACGTGTAACAGAAAGGGTATATGCATCGAAAAATGTGTGAATCTACCCATGAAACTGAACCACTTTCCCTGAGGAACATAGGTCGAAATACGAAATAAAAATTTGACTTCCCATACTAAATACGCTATCAGCTGATGCATTTAGTATGAAAGGTCACGTTTCTTTTTTTCGTTTTTCGACCTATGTTTCTTAGGGAAAGTTGTTCAGTTTCATGGGTAGATTCACACATTTCACGATACATATACCCTTTCTGTACACGTTGTATACGTATGCCGCTAACTGCTACGTACTTTCCTATCACCTAAAGGTTGCCTGGCAGAAATTGCTACCTTAGCAATAAGGCCGCCTATGTTGTAGTTATGTTGTTTGAGTATTACTGTGTATTTGTCTCCTTAAGTGCAATAAAGTATTTTGTATTGTATTGTATTGTATCGCCTACAGCTTCACCAATAGATCTAGGTTAGGTACTATACAGTTACAGCTCGGCTTACTCTCAGTTATGTATTTCTTTTTTATAACGTAAAATAACGTCATGAAAATTCGTAGTAGTTTGCTACGGGTCACCAAGGGTCTACAGCGTCGTAGCAAGCGTCGTCGTAGCAACCCTCTACGTCTACGCAGTAGTACGAAAAAGATAAATTCGTACATATACATAATAAAATTTCATTTATTTTAGGGTCTGATTTTACCTATGGAAGTAAATTTTGTCCAAAGAATATTATCAGAAAAATATGATACTTCTATTTCGTCCCCCATTTCGATTTTAGATTTTAAAAAAAATGTTTTATACTGACTTGCCCCCAGTATCACCACAGAATATATAATAGTACTGTATCACCAAATTTTCATACTAATTTCCACAATACTTTCTCAAATACCCTGTTTTCTGTAGGTTACTAATATAAATTATAATGTAGAGCAAATCCACACACCTGTAGGCCATTTATCATGGAGAAGTTATTTTAGCTCCAGCGAATTCCAGTTTTGACCTGATCATGCCATTTTATACGTGGTTTACGTTCGTCTAATAAAGATAGAGTCGAACTTAGTAATAGACAGTCCTTGCAGGATCAATTTTTTGTTGGAATTTCTAAGGTTCGTATTTATAAAGCAATCTCAAGATTGAGAGCAATATTAAGTGTGGATTTGACAGACCGTTTCGTACTGAAATGACATTTCTGATACGAACTCAAGCTCGCTGTTACTCTTGAGAGCTGATTATAAATACGGGCCTAAAGTTATTTTTATTCTATTTATATTTTTAGGGTCGACTAGGCACACGTGGTCGACTAAGGCCCGATCGCCCTATCCAGGGTAAGCTTATGCCCCTCGTTGGGGCGATGAGCTGATGATCGTGATATTTTTAGGGAATTATAAAACTTAGAATGTTGCAGCTGGTTTTTTGCCGGACCGTACTGTAGAAACCAGTAGCTGTACAAGGAAGCGATTGTTATGTAGGCGATGGGATGACAACGTATTGTCAATGGGCGCTTTTCCACTAGACGGCACGGCACCGGCAACGGCGACGGCACGGTACCGTCGACGGTATCGTGAAAGAGGATAATGTATGAAAATCAATGAAATTATATGACACGCTTTTCCACTTGCCGGCACTGCACCGGCACGGCATGTCATCGATTCCCATCGGTATTGTCACGTGATCGTCGCCGTGCCGGTGCCGTGCCGTCTAGTGGAAAAGCGCTCATACACATTTTATTTGACTGTTGACGCTTTGTGATACGCCGTAACGGTAGCCAAATAGGTACTAAATACTGGCAGTATTTTGATCCCGATCCGTAACTTTGTACAGCCATCCTGATGCACATGGTAAAGGCGTGATTGTATTTATGTGCGCCTGCAATGGAATTACAAGTCTCCACCTATTCATTGTAACAACAATAACAACATTATGACAACTGCAGCGTCAAGAACGCTTCAGACGATAGGTTTTTAACCCGCTAGTGGCTACGGTCCAACTAAATTCTGTTTCTTAAAAAACGGCCAAGAGCGAGTGTACTCTATTATCATCGAAGGTTCCTCAACGTACAAACAGAATATTATTTTTGAAGGACTTAGTTTTAAACATTTATAACCTGTCAGGAGAAAAAGATTTCGCCTGTGTCGCCTTCAAGCTGAAGATATTAAGGATTATTTTATTTCACCTTTTAGTTTTTGATACGTAAGCATTTCACGCTTCAAAACAACCCATGGCGTTATCGCTATACCTATGATTAAAATTGCATGATCCTAATCAAAGGATTACTATTATCTATACACATGCAACAATGTAGAGCTGATCTAAACCCTAGACTTTATACCGTTTACTAGTTTTAAGGTGTCAAAGCTGATTACTGCGACTTGAGTGATTGCCAACAATCCGGTCACGTTGGCGACGGGGGGAGGGTCAAGAGAAGGGGGGAGATGATCAATGAGGTGTGAAAACAGTTCTTCACATCCAAACGATACAGCTTACAATCAAACAAACATCTCGGACAAAACCAGGCCATCATAGCTCGCGATTCAAATAGCGAACAGTTTCTTTGTTTCCCGCCAATATTTAGTTTTTTTAAAGGCAGAAGCTGCGACAATATACAGCCGGGGAATTTGGCAAACCGCGTATTTGTATTTGGTGCAACATACCGAGAACCACGTCGACATCTGGGGACTCCCGCGCTTTTGTGGGCTGGAGACATCGCCAAATCGGCGTCACTGTCCACCTGACAGGAATGCCATGGTCACTGTCACTGGCCAGTTGGTGCCTGCTGGCCAATCTGCCCATTCAGGCCTAGGTACGGTACTAAACGCGCGGATTTGTGAGCGCCGCGTCACGGTGACGTCCCAAGGTCTTTATCGCGAATTCTCTGGCTTGGTTCCGGTGATTAGAGCGGTAATATATCTGTGCATGTCGAATACGTTGGATTGGTTATATGTTTGTCATATTGGACCAGACGCGTGTATGAATGATTTGAGCATACTTTTAATAGAAAGAAAATAAGCCTTTGTGCGGAACTGCACCTTTTTTGTATATGGTTTATGTTTCTTTTTTACTTTATTTTTAATTATTTAAATATTTGATTTTTTGATGTTCCTTTTCAATTTCAGTTCATATTATACTTTCATAGCGACAACACATCTTTTAGTTTGTTGCTATAGTTAGTGAACTCAAGGGCTATCGAAGCCCTCGAAGGAGCTCCATACCAGCTGGCTCCTGCACAGCCTTGGAGAAACAGACCGGATGTACCGGTACTTTGGTGGCAAAGTCTCTTTACATATCTCATGCTCAGTAAGTGGTTCATACAACCCTAAAACCCGGGATGTAAGTGGTACTTTGCATCATAGGTTTTGAAACCTATGCTGCAAAGTAATTTGAATAAGGAACTGTCAAATTGCAAGAAAAAAAAAGTTGATAGCCTTATTTCAAACACACGGAATCGGATGATTAATCGAATCGGAATCGATTTTAAAACAAATTCTATTCGAATTTATTTAAATATCGAACTGGCCAGTACTAAATATGACGCATAGAGTCACGGAATAAGGCCATAAAAATGTAAACATAGGATTATGAAAATTATGAAATTTTTACTCTGTGGTTTTTATAACATATTTATAACCTCAAAACTTGAGTTTGTCGATTTATTACTTAGCATTTTATTATAAAACATTAACAAATTAAACAGTCAGTATACTTAACAAAATGTCTACTTGCAAATTAGATAATTTTTCTTACGCAAATGCATATATTTGTGATGGTTAAATTCGCTCATAGTGAGTTGGTATTGCCTACTGTTTCGTCGTAATTTCATGTTTTAATTTTCTTATATTTTCCCATAATTTTAACTTATCTTTCATTCGATATGTAAAGCATAGTGCTTACCTCATGGTGTAAGTCATCAAATGCATACTCGTACCATTAGCGCCCTCGCTGCGCTCGGGCGCCAAAAACCTCGTATGCATTTGATGACTTACATCCTTTGGTTAGCAATATACTATTAAGCGTCTCAGGTGGGTGAGTCAGTCTATGAAATTGAACAACTTTCCCTAAGAAACATCAGTCGAAAATACATGTTTCTTTTTAACTTCCCAACTATACCTAATCTTTTTTTCAGATGTGGAGAAACGGCTTTAAATAGGCCCTTGTTGGTCCACCCTTCCCGTAAGGATTATAAGCGTGATCAGATATATCAAAAACATTAATTGGCAGCAGCATACATACAACGCATTTATATGATAAACAACATCTAAAAACAATAGCGTAGGGGTAGTGTAGGGTAGTAGCACAGTATAATAGACGTTAGCCAGACTATTGAATTATACTGTGGTAGTAGCGTAGGGGTCCCACGTAGACATGGGCTACGGCGTAGCAATAGCGCGTAGCAACATTTGCGTAGTCTTTTAGACCGCTCGTAGTCATAGTTGCGCCACAGGTTGCGCATTGGACAGGACGGGAGTATTACAGTAATTTATTTTATCTGCTTAGGCATACCGGGTGTAAGGGACAGCTTAACGGAAACTGATAGCGACTCAGTCAACGAAACTGAACAATTTTCACCAGAAAATTCTTTCAGATAATGAAAAGAAGAAGAAACTGACGAGTAGAGGAAACTGACAAGTGCCTACCTAACTCACAAAATTACTCACTCGATCAGACAATTTGAGGAAAGTCATTTTTGTTTTTCAATTCCTGCAAGAATTTCTTCGTCAGTATCGTTGAGCAGCCATTATCAGTTTACTCAGACTGTCCCTTACACCTGGTATTTACTTCCTACTATAGCGTTGCGATACCTGAATGACGCATACACACTAACCGAGCGCGATCGCGAGTGGAGTTCCATCGAACAGTTACTTATTGAATGCGCACGCGCCGGCTATTTATATCCGTGCATTTTCCCATTTACCGCGCAACCTTGATACCGCCAACACCATTCTTGATTTTGATTTCACTTACTTCCAATCCAAATTTTTTCTTCTGTCGTATTTGTATCAAGTCGATCGACCCGATGAACCCTGGTGTCAGAGTTTTTAAATATAATACGAGTATATAGTACGCCTAACATGGTATGTTTTTATGACGCGGTAATACTACTCGCATTTTGAACCTACGTCCTTGGCATACCATACTGCTTCGCAGCTTCATAAAAATCTTGAATTTT
Source organism: Scrobipalpa atriplicella (assembly GCA_029255725.1). NCBI lineage: Eukaryota > Metazoa > Arthropoda > Insecta > Lepidoptera > Gelechiidae > Scrobipalpa > Scrobipalpa atriplicella. The sequence continues at coordinate 29,752 of JARACY010002741.1, forward strand.
GAATCTTGAGCTTTTTCACTAACGACCTAAACATAGATCGTTCCGCCACTTCTGACATGTTTTGATGGTTATTACAGAGATGATAGTAACATACATACAAAAATTAAAATATTGTCTCTTTATAATATTAGTTAGTATCTAGAATAGATAGTACTCAAGAGTACCTATAGTGGCATTTAATAAAATTACCAACACAGTCAGCAGGTTTCACGTTTAATAACAAAACAGGATAAACTTTAAAACATAAACTAATTATAAACTCGTAAATCTCGTGTATAATAAAGGCTCATAGTAGTAAAATAAATCGTCTGCCCCAGTTTCGTAATGACTAATGAATGAAACGGGCGAGCGAGTAAACAAACTGTCACAGCATCATACAGAGTATACTAAACAGCGCAACGGAATCATTGGAAGGCGGCGGGTATAGTAAAACCACAAGAGTAACAAAGTACAGAGGCCATAGATTTCCTTTATAAGGCAAAGCTACATACAACAAGCTGAGAACACATACACACAACGCTGAATTGCGTATGCCTACTTATTTTACCAGGGTCAATTTACACGTGATGCGACACGATACAATACAGAACTTCATTTACTATCCAAGAAGATAGATTAACAGAACTCGAAAATTCCTCGCGGTGTCGCGCTGCGCCGCGCATTACAGTACAGCCTGTCACTTATACAACGAGGTCTATCTGCTTGGTCCACCTGGGTGTCATCATCATTGGTCATGCTTGGTCCACCTGGGTGTACCACAAGTATTATTGATGCGTTTGTGAATTGACCTCACCTCACAGCGCAGTTATATGACGTGTCATATCCAGTGGCGTATTTACCCTAGGGCCAAAAGGGGCAAGTGCCCGGGGCGGCAGGTTACGAGGGGCGGCGCAAGCCGCCCCTGTAATACCTTTTTCCCCATATGCGACCAATTGTTGTGCGAGTTAAGGAAACGTAAAGCTTCGTATGACGTGGTAACCGCCAATTTTTCCTTTTTGTGCAAACTTAATGCAATGTCTGAAGCAGACGTTAGAATTAATGCTATGACACTCCAAAAAGCATACCCGGTTGATCTGGCAGATGACCTAAGTACAAGAGAAATGTGTGCTTTTGAAACATTTTTTGTCAGCCAATAAAAATAAAATGAGCTTAAGGCAACTTAATTCGTTTATTAACGAAAAGGATTTAAAAGAAGCATTTCCGCACATTGCTATTGCATTACGCATATTTCTTTGCACTGCAGTGACAAATTGCAGTGCAGAACGCTCTTTTTCCGTACTGAAAAGGATAAAAAATTATCTACGTTCTCGTATTAGCGAAGAACGTTTAAACAGCTTAGCTATCCTTAATATAGAAGCTGAGTTGACAAATTCCATTAATTATGACAGCATAATTGAGGAATTTGTCAACAAATTTGTGCATCGAAAGAAAATTTAATTTAAAATATTGAATAAATACCTATGTTATATGTAAGGCCTTTTTGTTTTTCTTATCCGATATCATTCATCATTTTCAGCCGATATCAACGCACTGATCTAAGGCACTGCTATATTTTTTCAAAATTAAAAGTTTTAATAATTTCCCGTAACTCCATAGGGCGGCTCTGGCCTAAGTGCCCAGGGCGCCAATTCTTTAAATACGCCACTGGTCATATCTGTACGGTTTCTTACTCTTGTGGCTCGTAAAGGAAGCTGCGAAGTTAGTCGCTGGGTGTCATCATCATTGGTCATGCTTGGTCCACCTGGGTGTACCACAAGTATTATTGATGCGTTTGTGAATTGACCTCACCTCACAGCGCAGTTATATGACGTGTCATATCTGTACGGTTTCTTACTCTTGTGGCTCGTAAAGGAAGCTGCGAAGTTAGTCGATATTCAGAGACGAACTCACATAGTCATCGGGCCTGGGCGGCGATTGCGCTGCTCCGTAGCCGCGGGGCGGGCGGCGCGGCGCGGGAGACGTGCGGCGGCGCGCCCCCCCGCCCGTGAAGATCATCGCCGCGCGCGCATGGCGGCGCCCAGCGGCCGGCCCGACCGCGCTCGCCCTACAAGCTCACTCCGCTCTAGTGTTGACAAACAGTCGATAGTACAACGCCGAAGACATCGATACAGTCGATAGGCCTATCGATAGTTTTTTTCTCCTTCTTCTTTTCGATGGTACCGATAGCTATATTTAAGTAATACTAATAGTAATTGATTAGCAACAAAACTATCGCAATTTGGATGCGCACGAGATAACTAAATCTTGCCTAAAATTATCACCTGTCATTTTCTCGCATGAGAGAACAGAAAGGGACTGCAATTATTTACGTTAAAATTTAGTTAAGAAGTGTCCTCACCGAATCAATAGCACTGTCGGCTGTTTATTATTTTCTAACGAACGATACTATCGATAGTATTGTTGGTAAATCAATACTATTGAAAAAATATCAATTACTGTACCAAAAAAAAAAACACCCTCGATAGTATCGTAACTATCGATACTATAATGTACGAAAACAATCGATAGCTATCGAAAGTTCATTGAGGCACTATCTTTCGGCAACACTCCTCCACTCAACGTATTTATAAACGGAATTCCACGCGCTCTACTCGGCCGGATACAACTTTTTACACGACTTTCGGCACTTACGTCGTCCGGAGCACTGGACCTGGGCGTGCCTGCGTGCCCGCGTGCCCGCGTGCCCGCGTGCCTGCTGGGTTGTCTGCCGTTTACCGGGGCGCGTGAATCAGTGGTACTACTTGCGAGATTGCGGAAGAAGATTAACGGTTTCGACAAGTTAAATGTACAAATACAAATATACTTTATTGCACAAAAACACAGAAATTTACAAATTAATTAGACAGAAAAGTAGTACAATTGGCGGCCTTATTGCTAAGGTAGCAATATCTTCCAGGCAACCAGGCAGTAGGAAACAGCGGAAAGAAAATATTGAATTATGGGAAAGTAAAGAAAAAAACATTTCTTGAAATTCCTGATGAAAGTTGTTCAGTTTCATTGACTGAGCAGAGCAATTCCCACCAGTTTACGTTTCCTTACACCCATCTCGGTGTGGGTGACGAATGCGAGTGCGAACAGTCGCCACAGATTATGGCGCAGCTGTTGAACTGTCCCGATAGTTACACAGTGGAGGATCTTTATAACGCCACAGCCAATGTCGTCAAAGTAGCGGCGTTTTGGTCCTCAAAATTAGGCTGTATGGCTCTGTTCCTTTGCCTATCCTATAATGGATGAATGAAAAAAAAAAATTGGTCCTCAAAAATCTAAATTGAGTTTGCCTCGATTCGAAAAAAAGAAAAAGAAGTCTACGGTTTTTCTCACACCCGGTATAATCACAGCTTCCATTCCAATCCCGTAACGTTTTATAAAGAGCTATTTTCGGATGGCCCCAATGTTTGTTTGTTTCTGATAAATACGTTGAGACGTAGACAATGGAATTGTGTCGCAACAGAGTTCGTTTACCACCTTAGAGCAGCGATGGCCTTCCGCCGTTTACCACAAAATAAAAGATTAAAGATACAATCATGCTTGTATTCTGTTAAGAGGTAGGCAGAGTCGTATAAGGGCTAAAGAAAGCACCTACCAACATTATTTTTTTTTTACTAGTAAAATTTATCGTTTAAAAAACCAAATATACTAGAAGAGAAGCGGGTGGTACATTCTATGTTTTATTGCTCCTATATCAACATGGTAGCACGCTGGATCTCGTAAAACTGCGATAAACAGAAGCAATAATTCAATCAGTGGTCAATTTTATGACCAGCTGGCCTCAGACAGATCGATGTATAAAGAAAATTCTTTTTATACTACACCTATTCGGAAAGTATATTAGTTCTTACTTAAAAAAAGGAAAGAAAGTACGTAAATCCAAGCAAACGAATATGCGGGCGGCAAAAATATATGGGATTTACTTTCTCCCCTAGGGGAGAAAGTATTTTCTCCCCTCCTATTTTTTTTTAAAATTCATAATTCAAAACTAGAAACAGGCGAATGCCAAAAAATAAAAAGTTTGTATGTCGAAGCCCACAAAATGATACTGGCCACTTTCATTTTTTGGCAGTATGTGCTTTGCTTCATTTGTTTCTTTTATATTTTTAAGTAAAAAATATGGCAAAATCAACATGTCCGCGCGAATTCTTTTTCGTTCTTTGATTTATATGACTTATTTAATGTAAATTAAGTGTTTAGTGTTTTCGATGTAATGTGTAACTGAATTAATATGTGTTTTGTTTGTTTGTGTGCTGTTCGCATGGATGATGACACTTCAAATGTTCTTAAGTTATCTTCTCATGTAAGTGATATCATTCTTTATCTTACAAGGATTTTTGATTATATTTTCCTCATAGGTGTAGTATAAAGCACTATGTATAACTCGGAAGAAAATGCGATTCCCAACTCGTGTGTATTGAGGCCCTCAGCTGCGCTTCGGGCCTCAAACTACACCCTCGTGGGAATCGGTCATGTTCTTTCCTTGTTAAACAATGTACTATTGTATTCGCACAACGCAATTTGAATTATAAAAAAAGGAATACAATATGAATTTGTCTAGGATCATCAATATTTTTTCTTTGTATAATCCTTTCGATGATAAAAACTAGTAAATTACATTGAGTCTAGTCTAATACAATTCGATCTAACTTTTCATCTCCGAAAAATGTGTGCAACAGTAATTTTTCTTCTGCGTGTTCCTACTTCCGATCTAAAAATGTGAAGAGAGTGTAGGACGCTCTTAACACCTGCAACAAATAAGATTAAGATAATAAAGGTGCTTAAAATTAGACAAGCTTAAAGGATTTGGATTTATATTAATATTTGCTCTTGAAAGGTCAAAGACAACCGAGAAAGAATCCACAAAATAGCTCCCGCAGAAGCCGGAATACATACATACATACATAAATAACGTCACGCCTCTTTCCCGGAGGGGTAGGCAGAGATCACATCCTTCCACTTGTTTCGCTTCATCTACATTCATCAATCTTTTCATGCACGTTCGTCGGTTTAGGGTACTCCTGACCTGACCTTTCTCTAAGACGTCCCCGATTTGATCGCGGTACGTTCGTCGAGGTCTTCCCCTTCCAACGTTCCCACTCACACTCACAAGCCGGAATAGGTAGCATAAACATAGACAGAACAGAGCAAGCTGTTGCGCTTCTGACTCCGGTGGTACAGGTAACATAGCATCGCAAGCTATGTGAATGTGACAATTTGAGGAGCTGACCTGACCAACGCATGGAGCTGGAAAAGGCCTATGTCCTGAACAACTACGCGTACCAGATTGGGTCGCGCCACACATCCGCGGAATCGGACAGCGCCCCACGATGGGTTTCGCCACAGCTAAGGGTCTAACTGACGATGATTATGAGATGTTGAATGTCATGGTCATCCTAAGAAATTACCTAATATACTTACAGCTATATAGGTCTCCAGCGAGATGGGTATGACGTAAGCAGTGCGCGGTATGATAGGACGCTTGCAGTTTTCCATCAGAATGAGCAGTTGGCGACGGAAGCGTTTGGACAGAGAAACCCAGTCGGTGGAGTAGGCTGCTTGGATGATGAACTCACTCTAAAATGGAGAACTGAATTTTAATTCTTCTTCTTCTATCGAGTGAGATTTTAAGAACCCTGTGTCAGTTTTAAAGCGCCTATCAAGTAGTACAGGTAATGAATGACATGGTTTATGTAACGATTACTATCAAAGACAGTGACCGGAACGTGCCCTCCAAAGCACGGAATCCTTTTTCGTACAGACAATTAGATGATTCAGCCTAACCAAACCAAACTAGAGAAATCTTACAAAGTGATAACTTGACTTGGAGACTTAAAAACAAACGTAAACTTTGTTGCCCCTGTGGGTATCTAACCAACGGCCTCCGAAACGGCAGCCCATGGCTAACAACACCAGACCATGGATCAGGCAGACTTTTTATTAGCAACACAAGTAGGACTTTGGTATTATGTTGAGGACTTGGTCTATAATATACAGATATACCTACTTAGACTCAATGTATTGAAAACTGCTGTACCGATTTAGATCAAACTTTGCATGAAACCCTTAGGGGTGCGCCATTTCAAAAAAAGGAAGGTTGAAAGGGAATATTCCTTTAAATCAGTTAGGTACTTACCTCATATTTGACCTGTGTTCCGTAGAAGCAGTATATGAACAGCTGAGCCAACATACAGCAAAGATACATGGCCATTGAGATGAATTCAGCCGAGAATAGGTTCAGCTGCAAAGTTAAGACCAATAAAAACAGGAATTAAAAATTCGCCGCGGGTAGTGTGCTGCTGTTGCGTTCAATAAGAATAAGTTAAAATTCTCCATGTTGGCTCAATATAGCTTCTTGGTAGCTCAATAACACATTTACTTTATTTGAACAGATTTTCACGGTTTAAATCTGTTAGATGAATGTTTGTTTAGAACGGGTTACCCGACTTAACCGTAGAGCCATCTCTTGATATTTTTAAAAGCTTATTTACTGTAGTACATAATGGGACCCCATGATCGAGATTAGCCTATAGTCGAGCGTGCATAACTTCAGCTTTTCTATATCCAATTATGTAAATTACTGTACGTACACGTCATAGTGGAATTTTCCCACGGTTAAAACTATCTTAAAAAAAAAATACAAGAACGAACTTACGCCAACAATCTTGTAAACTGTCATGCATATAACCCAAGCCGTTACAAGGAATTGAAACGTCAATGCCTCAGCGAAGATCGATTCTATTTCTCGAATCATCCTAAAAATACAAGTCTGTTAAAAAAAACAGGTTACACAAAAAAGAAGTATTTAAGCCTGGTTTAAAGGGTGTAAGGACAGCAGTAGCAATTCTTTCAGTAAATGATTTTTTTACCTCACTTCCCCATACAAAATGATCGGAAAGTAAAATAAAAAATGATTTTGTGAGTCCTTGTTAAAGTCGTTTGGTTTCGTTGACTGCTGACTAAGCAGCCCCGTTTAGTTTGAGCAGCCCTTGTTTTATTTATTTATTAACAAAACCTAAACGATTTATTTTTGCCTGATTTTAACCAACCTTTTAATTTCAATATGCCGAACCACGCACTGATTAAATCTTCTTTGCAGAACTCGACTATTTTCGTCTTTTACATCTTTAAAAGCCACATATTCTTCTTTTATCTTCTTTTTTGCACTGACATCCTTTTCATAGTCGACAAGATGTTCCAAGTTGTACCTTAGAATCTTAAGCTGGACCATCGCTTGCGCATAGAAACTTACAATCAAACAGTCCATGGTGACATTCCCGTAGGCTTGGAAAGTTATGAAAATGTTCATGTAAGCAACGACCAATTCGAACCTGAAAAGTTGTGTTGTGTTAAGTATACCAAAGCTAGAAAAAAGTATTCACGGGAAAGACTTTGAAATAATCTGAACAATCTTTTGTATTTAGTGGAAACATTTCTTTCATAAGACGAGCGAGATTAACGATTAGGTATACCGCGCTCGGCCACTCCTGTCCTGCGGCAGGCGGCGTCGCGTCGCAATTAATTTGCTTATAATATTTATTATAATAATTGCGAAGATAACTCTTCTGTCTTTTACTTCAGTATATCTATAACCGACAGAAGTATAATTGATAACAGAAAATATGTAAATAAAAGAAGTGTGACGTCGTCTGCCAGGAGTGGCCGAGCGCAGATTTAGGGTGCAACGCAACGCATAGCGAAAAGCCTTATGTTTGTTTGAGAAGATTTTGGATGGATAGATAGATGGATGGCATACTTTTATGCTTGTACAATAAACCGCTATTTGAATTGGTACTATTCAATGAATAACCAAAAATGTAATGGAAGAAAATCTGTATTACTTACGCTGGCGAACGCGATCTTCTCCCATTCTTTGGACATGGCCAAGCCATCGCAGGCGGTGAGCTTTAGTTTCGCCAATAATGTTGGGCTCGGCCACCAGGTCTTCTATCTCGGCGTTCTTCCGGACTCTAAAGCTTCCATCTTCTCTCTTCACCGGTCCCAATATTTTACGGAACACCTTTCTCTCGGCTACCAAAAGCTTGTGTTCTTCTTCTTGTGTTAGCGTCCAAGTCTCACATCCATAGGTGAAAAGTTTAGTTTTCATGAATTTAGTAGGTAGGTATATCTTAGGTAAGAGTTCATTTTCCCAGGCCCAGTGTTTGCACCGCAACTCCCTTACCACGAGCAAGTCATGAAGGAGAATGCATTGAGGATGCGTCGCCTGCTTCTCTTCTACATCGGCTGCATCTTCACGTGCGGGTCGCTTTGGACCATTTTCCCTCTAGTGAACAGAGCTTTGGGCGAGGAAGTCGATTTCACTGCGTATTTTCCGTTTGATACTACGCGTTCGCCAGCGTAAGTAATACAGATTTTCTTCCATTACATTTTTGGTTATTCATTGAATAGTACCAATTCAAATAGCGGTTTATTGTACAAGCATAAAAGTATGCCATCCATCTATCTATCCATCCAAAATCTTCTCAAACAAACATAAGGCTTTTCGCTATGCGTTGCGTTGCACCCTAAATCTGCGCTCGGCCACTCCTGGCAGACGACGTCACACTTCTTTTATTTACATATTTTCTGTTATCAATTATACTTCTGTCGGTTATAGATATACTGAAGTAAAAGACAGAAGAGTTATCTTCGCAATTATTATAATAAATATTATAAGCAAATTAATTGCGACGCGACGCCGCCTGCCGCAGGACAGGAGTGGCCGAGCGCGGTATACCTAATCGTTAATCTCGCTCGTCTTATGAAAGAAATGTTTCCACTAAATACAAAAGATTGTTCAGATTATTTCAAAGTCTTTCCCGTGAATACTTTTCTAGCTTTGGTATACTTAACACAACACAACTTTTCAGGTTCGAATTGGTCGTTGCTTACATGAACATTTTCATAACTTTCCAAGCCTACGGGAATGTCACCATGGACTGTTTGATTGTAAGTTTCTATGCGCAAGCGATGGTCCAGCTTAAGATTCTAAGGTACAACTTGGAACATCTTGTCGACTATGAAAAGGATGTCAGTGCAAAAAAGAAGATAAAAGAAGAATATGTGGCTTTTAAAGATGTAAAAGACGAAAATAGTCGAGTTCTGCAAAGAAGATATTTAATCAGTGCGTGGTTCGGCATATTGAAATTAAAAGGTTGGTTAAAATCAGGCAAAAATAAATCGTTTAGGTTTTGTTAATAAATAAATAAAACAAGGGCTGCTCAAACTAAACGGGGCTGCTTAGTCAGCAGTCAACGAAACCAAACGACTTTAACAAGGACTCACAAAATCATTTTTTATTTTACTTTCCGATCATTTTGTATGGGGAAGTGAGGTAAAAAAATCATTTACTGAAAGAATTGCTACTGCTGTCCTTACACCCTTTAAACCAGGCTTAAATACTTCTTTTTTGTGTAACCTGTTTTTTTTAACAGACTTGTATTTTTAGGATGATTCGAGAAATAGAATCGATCTTCGCTGAGGCATTGACGTTTCAATTCCTTGTAACGGCTTGGGTTATATGCATGACAGTTTACAAGATTGTTGGCGTAAGTTCGTTCTTGTATTTTTTTTTTAAGATAGTTTTAACCGTGGGAAAATTCCACTATGACGTGTACGTACAGTAATTTACATAATTGGATATAGAAAAGCTGAAGTTATGCACGCTCGACTATAGGCTAATCTCGATCATGGGGTCCCATTATGTACTACAGTAAATAAGCTTTTAAAAATATCAAGAGATGGCTCTACGGTTAAGTCGGGTAACCCGTTCTAAACAAACATTCATCTAACAGATTTAAACCGTGAAAATCTGTTCAAATAAAGTAAATGTGTTATTGAGCTACCAAGAAGCTATATTGAGCCAACATGGAGAATTTTAACTTATTCTTATTGAACGCAACAGCAGCACACTACCCGCGGCGAATTTTTAATTCCTGTTTTTATTGGTCTTAACTTTGCAGCTGAACCTATTCTCGGCTGAATTCATCTCAATGGCCATGTATCTTTGC
>JARACY010002742.1:0-39742 GCA_029255725.1 Scrobipalpa atriplicella
CCGTGAATCGCTCTATCGTTGGTTGACCTTAACTATCGCACTCGTTTCCATGTCTACAAATGCTTACAGATTTCTAACATCTCTACATTACTATAAAATTTAAATGGCTTTGTGAAATAATGATAACAATCTCATTTAAGTACAGTACAAAGTGTTGCCAGTGTTAAAATTAACATTAAAGCGAAGCAGACCGTATAATATAACGAAACGACACATGGTTCGCACTTCCCCTTGTAACACATTGGAATTGGCATTTTCCACTAGACGACGGTACGTCCACGGCAACGGGCCGGTATCGTCTACGGTATCATAATCATAAGCCACTACAGTCAGCTGCTGGTTATGGGCCTCCCCAAAATTGGGGGTATATGCCATACTCACCACGCTAGGCAGGCGGGTTGGTGAGCGCAGTAGAAGTTTTCCATTCACAGGGAACGCTGCTGCCCATTCCCTGGATTTATCCCTTAGTCGCCTTTTACGACTGCTCTACTTATCCCGTTTGAGATACATACGTGTGACTATTATGTACATATTGATTTTCTGGCTTGGCTTTTCTACACAGTAAAGTAATAATAACTGACGATAATCTTGTCTTTTGCCTGTTTTTGTTCCAAGTCGATAGGTACAGAAAATATGCGTGAATAGAATCGTGACATACATATTACGTAAATAAATAACGTTTCGATTCAAGGAGATTACACACACTCTCATTTTGTTTATTTACATTTCGCTTTCAATGAAACGAACAGGTTGCGACCACGCGGAAAGTTCGCGCGCTCCGACCTTGCGCCAAAAAATTCGAATTTCGAACGATTAAATTTTAATTTTTAAACAGGTTGACATTTCGGGTCAATGGTCAGGACTGCCAGTGTTTTTAACTTTTTTACACGAATTTTACTGATGATTATGACTGGTTTTTTGAAGGATTTATCAGCAATTTTATGTGAATTTTTTCGTATCGTTCATTGAATTAAATAGGTTTAAATTATAGAGGAAATATGGATTATTACATGCATACTATATGTACTTATTTGGGTAAGTGCAGTAAAGACGTGCATTGTATCCATTAAATCAGTATAAAAAAGGATTTAAGTACTCAGGCCCGTATTTATAATCAGCTCTCAAGAGTGACAGCGAGTTTGAGTTTGAATCAGAAATGTCATTTCAGTACAAAACGGTCTGTCACTTCAGATCACTTTATAAAAGTTAAGTTTTCTGTGATTTTTGCACTGTATCTTAAACTAGAGTTGCAGAATACAAAGATAAGCAAAATGCACTCGCCTCCGAGATCAATAGTCAATAGTTGCATAAGGTCCAAATATAGTATTATCTAACACAAGTTATACAATTCTGGTTACAGACAACCACAAGACGACGATATTGGGAACATGGGTCGACATCTTAGAACCATTATTGCTTACAACATACCTAACCAACAACTAGGTTTTCCATTTGGTATTGAATGTGCCTTTATGCGTGCATTAACAACAAATTGTAAATAGAAGATTTGAAAAAAAAAAAATATATATAAAAGTTGGGTCTTGGATTAGAGTCGAGTTAACGAAAATAAGGGCATTTATGAGCAAGGCTGAAAATGAAAAAAAAAACTTGAAGGAGGTCAATTTGGACACAGGTAACATTGAACATCTTTCGTTGTTCCTAAAATGGGTCAAAGTTATAAAAACCATGAAAAATTTATTGGAAATCCAGTACAAAAATACAAATATTTTTATATTTTGGCCCATTTTCTTTTGCGTAAGTTTCATATTACGCGAAGATCAGAAAAGCATAAATCCTAGTTTAGTTTCCTTTTAGGTCATTTCTCAGTAGCTCTACATTTATATCCAAGGAAATATTTTAATAGCTTCTTTCAACCAACGACGCTTCTACAAACTTCTGTTAGTAAATACAACACTGATTAGCATTAGAATGGCGGACATCTTTTTATGGAGGTACATTACTAGTATCCATATTGGGCACACTCGTAGACTCAAAAACGTGACCCAGGCACGTTTATTCTTCTATGGACTTGGAGAGATAGGAAAACATAGAGTGCCAGCTGCTTCTCCTTCCAGGTATGCTGTAGAAGTCAGCAAAAATTAGAGGGTTACAATGTATTGTATCTAAAGCCATACACATTTCAATCTGAAATTGCCCTCAATATTTATTAGACGTGGTGAAAATGCCTTTTACTAGGCGTTTTACGCTCTGCTTACCCCGTAAGGCATAAAAGCGTGACTTAATGTATCTTTTATGGCGGTACATTAGTAGTATCCATATTGGGCAGACTCGTAGATTCAAAAACGTGACCTAGGCACGTTCTTGGAATTAATAAGGAAGGCATTTCTTTATGTGTTTTAAGCCACGTGATAAACAGTATCCGGTTTTCGGTGCTGAGAAGTTCAAGGTCGACTGAAAGTAAACAAGTTCTTAAATAATTTGCAATTACTTTAAAAAACATAATTTCTGATTTTAAGATTTACACAGATTTTTTAAACTCGAAGAAATGGACTAGAAAAAAAAACTACTTGCCCATACAAAATGGTCAACTCAATCAGACAGTTTGTTTGAGGTAGGGAAGCCATTTTTTTTTAAAAAAAACCTTTCTGAAAGGTTTTTCAGTTTCCTTGACTGAGGATGAGCTCCATTTAATTTTCGGGGCACCTTCTCTTTCACCCGGTATTTTTTTTCCATGATAACTTCATCCGTGGTAGATTTTGAAAAGAACGTCTAGGTAGTTTTCATTTTCAGGTCTCTATCTCTTGGTATAAATTTGCTAAATATGTTGCTATTTGACGAACTTTATGAATCCGATGTATGGTCACCTGCAAAAGTGGATTTCGAATTTGAATTTCCTTTTGAGATAAGATTGTTGACTTTAAAACAAGTGTAAGGCTCGTATTTATAATCAGCTCTCAAGAGTGACAGTGAGTATGAGTTCGTATCAGAAATGTCAAATCCATACTTAATATTGCTCTCACTCTTGAGATCGCTTTATAAATACGAGCCTAAGAGTCAGCTTTCTGCAATCTGATATGGGTTGCCCAGTTGAAAACTGAAAAACTTTCGCAAAGAAATGTTTCAGGAAATGAAAAAAGTATTTTGCGATCCTTATTTAGAATTACCTTACCACCTCGATCAGATAATTTTGTATGCGAAATCCAATATTCTATTTCTTTTCTTGCAAGAGTTTCTTTGCGAAACGAAATACTAATACCAATGTTACAAGGTAAATATGTGATGTGATGGGGAGGGGCCAGGAGTATACCAATAGCACATGGGCCTAATATTTAAAGCCAAAAAAAAAAAAACAGTTTCGTTGGCAGAGCAACACACTTACAAGTTTTCGGTAAGCTCTCCCACACCCTGAATTTATATATTTTTTTTGTGATACTAAGCGGACCTCAGTATTAGGCCGGGAAAACGCTGAAGAAGAAAATTAAAAAAAAAAGTCATGACTACACTAAAAAATTATTCACTTTCGTAGCTAACTGTACCTTACAATTTACTTGACCACTTGTAATGATGATGTAAATAACACAAGTAAACAAAACGTTACGTGATCATTGCGTGTTAAACACGTGTGCCACTAACCGTGACCAACTGTCAGCCAGCATTGTATTTGGTTTTTACTTTGTGAGTGGTTGTAATATCTGTTGAAGGCTGGTTTTAGAAGTTGCTTTTACATGATCTAAAAGTAAAGTAACACCACAGAGCAGAATGGAAGATCTCACTAAGGCTCGTATTTATAAAGCCATCTCAAGATTGAGAGCAATATTAAGTAAGGATTTGACAGGCCATTTTGTACTGAAATGACATTTCTGATACGAACTCAAACTCGCTGTCAGTCTCAAGTGAATCATAAATATGGGCCTAAGTTATACATTGACAAAATATCAAATTCCCTTGTGGAATCTGTCCCTTACTCCTCATATTAGATGCATACTCCATTCTTGTATACAAAATGTAGCGTTTACAAGATGTATCGCTAAATATGCATGATACATTATCCTCATGAATATGCAGTAGACAGCAGACATTTTTCATCGTGAATATTCTCTGCGGGAAACCAATATGAAATGGTTCTATAGTTAGATAGATTACATTAGAATAGTTTCAACTACATTTATGTATTTTGTTCTATCATCAAAATACATTATTCATTTGATCTACTCTATGCCTGCTTATTAGAAAATGCACAGCAATCAAATAACAAGGTTGTATAATTTTAGGAAACAAAGATCGTTCTAGCCTAGCACGTGATTTTCACAAATTATCATCCACTTTATAATAAGTAGTTAGTCATTAAAATGCATATTCGAATTTGATGGTTTTGCTCTTGACTGGGTTAGGTAACTACATATTAAACCCTTAAGGGTTTAAGTATCTTACTTTAAGGCTCGTATTTATAAAGCGATCTCAAGATTGAGAGCAATATTAAGTGCGGATTTGACGGGTCACTTTGTATTGGAATGACATTTCTGATACATACTCAAACTCGCTGTCAGTCTCGAGTGCTATTTATCAATACGGGCCTTAGATTAACTAAGCTGAGCGGAGGCAAACATCGAGTGAGCTCAAAAGTCACCTTACACTGCTACACACTTGAGTACTTTTTACTCATTACTTTCGTAGCTCATGCACACTTCTATTCAGGATCTACAGCAAGCAAACGCCAACGCAATCACCGTTACAAAACACTAACTTACTACTGCGGCTCAGGGACCCAAAGAGATAAGACATTTCTAAGCCCTGATCGAAATCTGGGTTGACGATTGCCAAAAACAAAAAAAAAAAAAATGCCCTGATCGCCCTAATTCAGGGTAGGCTATTGTCCCTTGGTGTGTGACGCATAATTTATGAGCTGATGATGAAGTCTTGTTAAACCGTCCGTTTTCCGGATATATAAACTATTTACTATGCAAAAAATTGCTGATCACTAATCTGTAATTTCCTATTATCAAAATACAATATCGCTGCTATCAACATTTTTCTTACTCCATTATCTTTAATATAATAAAATGTGGGTATTTAGATAAAAAAGAAGTACTCTTGGCTGTACCCGTTCTAAAGGAAACGTTTTACTTCCCACTATAATATATACCGCACCGGCGACGCAACGGTGCCGCACCGCATCCTATTTGCCATGCCCCTAAGGAACAGCGTCCCGCAAACTTATAGGGGTTGCTCAGTCAACGAAACTGAACAACTACCACCAGGATTTTTTTCAGGAAATGAAAAAAAAATTTGCTTTTTCATACGAAATGACCACATCGATCAGAAAATTTGTATGGAAAAGCAAATTTTTTTTTTCATCTCCTGAAAAAAAATCTGGTGATATGTGTTCAGTATCGTTGACTGAGCAACCCCTATCAGTTTGCGGGACGCTGTCCCTTACACCCTGTACCTATTTTTAATAATGAAGCAGTGTTATCATAAAATATTAAGAAAATACGCTTTATTTTGCGTTCTGAAAGTTAGTACTTATAGCCAGCTGCGCGGAATTCTCCCACGCGGAAAAAAAGGACCTAAGTACCGACGTGGGTAACTTGAAATGGAGGTAGTTATCCCACGGAAAATGTGGGTAGGTTAGTAAACTTTAAGTTAGTAAGTTAAGTTAGTAAACTTTAGGTTGATAATGGTGCTAATTCAGGACACCCTATTACTAATTCTAATTCTTAGTAGCGCTGTCACTTTCTTAAATTTGACATAAGAACAGGATAGCAAACAAACACGTGACTTTGACATTCTTAATTTGACGTACGGCGCTTTAAATAAGGAATGACCATAGAGCGTGCTCACTAATTTTACTTAATTTAAGCAGTCTTATGTCAGATAAGAAATGTCAAACTCACGTATTTGTTTGCTATCCTGTTCTTATATCAAAGTTAAGAAAACTGCCATAACTGTGATTTTACAATACAATACAACATACTTTATTGCACTTCAGGAAATACAAAAAATAAGACAGACAACAATGCAGAATAAAAGTACAACAATTTTTGCCATGCAACCTTTGGGTGATAGGAAAGTACGTAGCAGTTGGGTGATAGGAAAGTAAATAATAGAAGGAGAAGAAAAGAGAAAGAAATACTTTCAAGATTGAGAGCGATATTGAGTGCGGATTTGACAGGTAATTTTGTACTGGAATGACATTTCTGATACAAACTCAAACTCGCTGTCACTCTTGAGAGCTGATTATAAATACGGGCCTAAGACTACCACTTTCGACTGTCACTCAAAGATGTTTCCGACCAATAAATTTACCATATTTTTGGCCACATTTTTGGTGCAACTACCCAAGCATCTAATTTAAGGAAGGCACTTTAGTATTCTTCAGCGAACTTGCCTAGTCTAACTAGTAACTATTGTACGTGAAAATTGCCCGAGGATTAACCTGGCCGATGTCAGAGTAGGGTCGTCGGAGAACTTTGATGAACTTGTCTGACGAGTACCTCTGTTAGTGGGTTTTTACACGACCCTAGCTAACTTTGTTAATTGGGGACCCATATGTTGAAGTGGTAAAGTTACTACCTATACTTGCTACAGTTGAATAATAATTATGTTTTTAATCTGTCTGTGACCTAAAATAGGAGAATGAAGAAAGCAAATACTTCGATAAGAGCGGTATTTGACCCGCGACCTTGGTTTACACTTCCATTGCTCTACCGAATGAGCTACCGTAGTCCTAGACAACCCTCCGAAATTCTTGTTCTCTCATAGAAGATATGATTAAATGATAACAAGAAATTGAAGACGGAAATTGGAAAACATTTATTCAAGATCAATTTAAAATGTCACAGAAGACATGATTTCCTAAAAAATGCATAATATGCATGGTTTAAAAATATTTGAGAGACTTTCCTATTTTTGAAAGTCTCGCGATACCTTTAGATAGCGCGCATTCCTAATGCAATGACTTACACAAATTCCTTTCCACTTTACACAGCTCCAGTACTTCCGAGGAATGCTCGAGATGTGAGAAATCCAATATTCTGGTGTTGAAACCAGTGAAAAGACCAGATCTTGCGACACGGTCCACTGCGCTGTCGGTCAAGCGGATCTGGTCTGACAGATCTGTCAACATTATCTATCGTTGGTCAATTTTAGTTTAATTTATGTTTAAAGAGATGTTGCCAACATCCGGAAAATTTGCCTCGTTTCAATTGCTATTTCGAATGTGATAATTTTCTATAATTATCTTTCTACCACTGAGTTAATTAAACCATGTTTCCTACTGACTTAATTGGAAACATTTCTTGCGTTTCTGTCACCCCAATATCTGTTATTTCATAATTAAGTTAATAATTTTGCCAGAATCATCATCATCATCTTCCTAGCCTTTTTCCCGTATCTCTCGGGGTCGGCTACCTAATCTAGGTGATTGAACGAGGGTACTGGTTTTTACACAGAGCGACTACCATCTGACCTCCGCAACCCAGAAGGGAAACTAGACCCAATCCTAGATTAGGTTACACACAACCTTTGAATTTTTTCGTAGGTGTGTGCAGGTTTCCTCACGATGTTTTCCTTCACCGTAAAAGCGCCGAATAAACGTACATATGAAATTCGAAAACTGAAAAACACTTTGGTACGTGGTGGGATTCGAACCACGACCTCCTGCACAGAAGGCCGCGGCCCTATCCACTACACCATCCGGGCTTAAATAATAATTAATAAATAATAATTTTGCCAGAATAACGTAATATTATCAATATAAAACGAAAAAATAATCATGGAGACAAGCCGTTAATAACTTAAGAAGTCTGAGGGAGCGAAATAAAAGAAAAAGTTATTTGTTTTAATTCCACAACTTACTTATTATTTGTTTTAACTCCTCATTACAGATAAATAATCTTAAGTAGATATTTGGCCTCGATTCACGCTGTCCAGTTACTTATTCTAATTCTTAGTAGCGCTATCACTTTGACATTCCTAATCTGACATTAAATTGCTTAAATTTGACATTAGATTGCTTATTTAACGTAAAATAAGGAACATGATCTATGCTCGGATCTTATTTAAAGCAGCTTATGTCAAATAAGGAACGTCAAACACATCTGTTTATTTGCTATTCTGTTCTTATGTCAAAGTAAAGAATGTGGCGCCGCTTTCTTAAAATTAGTTATGAATGTGGCGGCCAGAATCGAGGGCAATCACATTCTTAACTAATTTCAAATTTAAAGTTACTGCTGAGTCATCGTCCTACGTCCTATGATAAAACTATTACACACTCTGTGATAAAAGATAAGCGGCACAGAATACCAAGTATGTTTTCAATAGTACACTGAAGGTCGTTGTAACAGCCCCGTCTGGCACTCCAGGGGTTGGAGGTAAAGTGACGTCATTGGTGTCACCGTCTGGGTCGGATACACTGAAAAAGGGAGTAGGATTGTTACTATGTATGCGTGTAGTACAGGTAGGTCTAATATTTTAAAGGGTCAGTTCACACAGGGAAGCGAAGCGACTCGGCGCGAAGCTGCTTGAAATTTAATCTTGTTAGACAGGCGACGCCGCGAGGAATATTCGGGTTTTGACAATGTAATCTATCTTTTTGCATAAAGTAAATAAAGTTCTATTATATCACGCTTTTATCAGCGTTTTAGCGTTAGCTAATATTATATTATCTTTGCTCTTATAAAGAGCGCGCCGAGTAGCGTCTCATGGCTTACCGATGTGAACTGACCCTAAGTAATAGTTTTCTCGTCTAATGGTCCAATGTATAATAGTCTGTACTACGACGCTCCAGTATTGTAAAGACAAAACAAATGTTAATTTCAAAAATCTTTGACCTCTAAACCTTTCCGTCTTGTAATGTAAAAGTTCCGACTTATAAAGTTTAGAAACAACATACATACCTACATACATAAAATCACGCCTTTTTCCCGATTGGGGTAGGCAGAGCAAAAACGACCTAAATAATAGTACATTGTTTAACGAGGAGAGAACATGACCGATTCCCACGAGGGAGTAGTTTGAGGCCCGAAGCGCAGCTGAGGGCCTCAATACACACGAGTTGGGAATCGCATTTTCTTCCGAGTTATACATAGTGCTTTATACTACACCTATGAGGAAAATATAATCAAAAATCCTTGTAAGATAAAGAATTATATCACTTACATGAGAAGATAACTTAAGAACATTTGAAGTGTCATCATCCATGCGAACAGAACACAAACAAACAAAACACATATAAATACAGGTACACATTACATCGAAAACACTAAACACTTAATTTACATTAAATAAGTCATATAAATCAAAGAACGAAAAAGAATTCGCGCGGACATGTTGATTTTGCCATATTTTTTACTTAAAAATATAAAAGAGACAAATGAAGCAAAGCACATACTGCCAAAAAATGTAAGTGGCCAGTATCATTTTGTGGGCTTCGACATACAAACTTTTTGTTTTTTGGCATTCGCCTGTTTCTAGTTTTGAATTATGAATTTAAAAAAAAAATAGGAGGGGTGAAAATACTTTCTCCCCTAGGGGAGAAAGTAAATCCCATATATTTTTGCCGCCCGCATATTCGTTCGCTTGGATTTACGTACTTTCTTTCCTTTTTTTAAGTAAGAACTAATATACTTTCCGAATAGGTGTAGTATAAAGGTAATTCCGCCACGTCTGACAAGTTTTGAGGGTTATTATACAGGTGATTATGTATATTGCTCTAGTGACAGGTTGTCAGCCCGTCGCCTAAACTGCTATACACTAAACCCTCGATTCCCTTAGCTGATTTTTACAGCATGCAAGGGAGGAGATGCAGCTGGCACATTCTATGTTTTTCTATCACTCCCAGTCCAGCATGGAAGTATAGAAGTTTAGAAACAAACACAACTTAAACTCGTTGAAAATTGTTTATGCATATTTTTTTTACGTAGGTTGTTTGATTACTTTACTTACCCATTATGCACATTGTTTATCGATGCGATGATAAAGTCAGTGACCAACTCTTTAGCATCAGGCGCAGTCACAAAGTCACTGTGCTCGAAAGTCTCTCTAGCCACTTTCCTGACGACAGTATTGGGCATTACCTCAGCCATATCCAGCACGTCTCTTTCATCCAACAGATCATCATTAACTGTATAATGCATAACAACGTTGCTGGTAATAAGAGACAAGTCGTATTCAGGTGGGGAAGAAGAGCCGTATTTGGCCGTATTTTCTTCTGTGCCATAGTCGAAACGTTTGAAGACTTTGTCACGGATGTTTTGGCCGTAGTGAGCGATTTGCTTCAGGGAACCACCGCCAAATGGCTGGTCGGCCGTATCGTCTTCTCTCTGAAAAAAAAATATAATGTTGTTAATTATTGGGAAACCTGCATTGTACTAATTTATTAAAATTGAAGATCCAAGAATTTTATGCTACCGGGACCTAAGACCCACTTCCTGTACTTTTCTGATGGGGTCACTGTTTTTTTTTCTAGACAAGAAGATAGCTCAAGATAGGGAGTCACGGATGGAGCAGAGAGAGGCTCAAACACTTATTTGAGAAGTCGCTCGGGGATCGCTAGAGTCGGGATGGTGTAGTGGATAGGGCCGCGGCCTTCTGTGCAGGAGGTCGTGGTTCCAGTCCCACCACGTACCAATGTGTTTTTCGGATTCGAATTTCATATGTACGTTTATTCGGGGCTTTTACGGTGAAGGAAAACATCGTGAGGAAACCTGCACACACCTACGAAGAAATTCAAAGGTTGTGTGTAACCTAACCTAGGATTGGGTCTGGTTTCCCTTCTGGGTTGCGGAGGTCAGATGGCAGTCGCTCTGTGTAAAAACCAGTACCCTCGTTCAATCACCTAGATTAAGTAGCCGACCCCGAGAGATACGGGAAAAGGCTAGGAAGATGATGATGCCTTTTACCCTTCTGTGCGCCCAAACGCACTCACAGTGTTATTTTGATTTTTATTGTCTATTATTTTGATGATTTTCCAACTCACCATTAAATAACTGGCTCCAACCAGCTCACACATGTGACGATACTTGATATCTCCGAAGCAAAGATCTGATCTTTTGTATTGGATTCCTGTGGAATTACCACCGCCTCCCAATAAATCATCTACCAGCTCCGGAGTAAACTCTGATAAGCCCATGGAGAGAGCTAGAGACTGAAAACAGGTGAAGTTTTAGAGTTGTTCCATGCTGGATTGGAAGTGAAAGTAAAAAATAGAATGTGCCAGTTGCATCTCCTCCCGGGCAGCTGTAAAAACCAGCTAAGGGATTCGAGAGTTTCAGTTGTATTGCGATAAATAAAGACAAATATGTACAGTCCTTCTAAGGCTCGTATTTATAAAGCGATCTCAAGATTGAGAGCAATATTAAGTATGGATTTGACAGGTGGTTTTATACTGAAATGACATTTCTGATACGAACTCAAACTCGCTGTCACTCTTGAGAGCTGATTATAAATACTGGCCTAAGTATGTACTGTGATGAAAATCCGCCCTTCAACAAGTAGGTACCAAAATTCAGGCAACTCTTTAGTTAAAGTGTAAAATGCTGAAAACGCTAAAATAACGGTATAAAGTACTGAAACGCTTTGTCATAGAAGCGACTATTTGATGTTTAATTTTATCTTTGAGTTTTAAACTTTGCAATCAAAATTTCAAGTTAAATGTTTCAGTCTAATAAAAGGCTGTGATATAAAAAAGAAGCTACTTAAAATCACGATGGTTTACTACAAACTGACAAAAGCTAAAAAGGATTTCATTTCAGATAGAAGTTTGCTGCTGTAGGATAAATTGTCAGACCATCACCTAAAAAAATTACATACATACATACATACATAAAATCACGCCTTTATCCCTAATGGGGTAGGCAGAGCAAAAACGACCTAAACATAGGTTGTTCCGCCACGTCTGACAAGTTTCAAGGGCTAATACAGATGATGATTCTGTATATTGCTATAGTGACGGGTTGTCAACCCATCGCCTAAATTGCAATACACTGACCCTTGATTCCCTTAGCTGATTTTTACAGCATGCACGGGAGGAGATGCAGCTGGCACATTCTATGTTTTTCTATCACTCCCAGTCCAGCATGGAAGTTACAATAAACAAAAACCCTAAAAAAAGGTTTCCAGGTGGTATCTAATTTTGCATGTGAAAGTAAAAAATAAACTTCGTTCCCTGAAAGAATTTCCCGGTGAAAGTTATTCAGTTGCGATGCGTTGACTGGGCAACCCCTATCACTTTGCGTTAAGTTTTCCCTTACATACATACATACATACATACATATAATCACGCCTTTATCCCTAATGGGGTAGGCAGAGCGTAAACGATCTAAACAAAGGTCGTTCCGCCACGTCTGACAAGTTTTGAGGGTTATTCCAGATAGATCTGTATATTGCTATTAGTGACAGGTTGTCAGCTCATCGCCTAAATTACAATACTAAAACCCTCAAATCCCTTAGCTGACTTTTACAGCATGCCCGGGAGGAGATGCACATTCTATGTTTTTCTATCACTCCCAGTCCAGCATGGAAGTAAGTTTTCCCTTACACCCTAAGTAAGCCCTGGAAGTAAAGCAGCTGGTAAGTATATTTGTCACTCAAAGTCCAGCATTTAATGTATGTAACAAATACTTACGTAAATGACATCAGTGAGCTGAGCAATAGAGGCCAGCTCTACATTGGGGAAGTGGTTCATATATCCCACACCAGCCAGTAGATGTACTGATGCCAGCTTCTCATTGTACTCCGGCCTCAAGGATCCCATCACGAAGAAGGTGGTGCCACCTTGCGAGTGTCCTATGGTAGATAGATAAATTGTTTATTTAATGAGCATAAAAAATAGTAAAGTATTGAAGTTTCATGTAATAGCAGATATATATAAGTAGTATTTATATTTTTATCTTAGGGAGGAAAGGTTTTGAAATGGCAGCCACGTATTGAAAACGCAGAACCATTCCCTCCCCCCTTTAAGAACCTTTAATCGGAAGAGCACGGCAACAGCATCGAAGGGTTGGTGTCAGGCAGGCGGCCAAAATATCTACATACATACATACATAATGTCACGCCTCTTTCCTGGAGGGATAGGCAGAGATCACATCCTTCCACTTGCTACGATCCTTGGGTATATCTTGCAGCGGATGTCTCATGGCTGACGATGATGGATAATGGTGAAATGAGATCTGTACTCACCTATGTAATGGAGTTTCTCCTGTCCAGTATATTGGAGGACATAATCAATCATAGCTGGCACATCGTACATTCCTATTTCTTCCCAGGAGAAGTTGAAGAACTCCCCAGATTCTGCAGGGTCGTCAGGGTTGAGGGTCACGTGCTTTCTGGAGTGCACGTTGCCGCGAGCGTTGCCGAACCACACGTCAAAACCGGCGTCAGCGAGGTTGTATCCTGGGGGTATTACGAGTTGGGTAGAGCGTCAACGGTTTAATAAAGCCTATTTTCGCTACAACTGACAAATTTTAAGAGATATTTCTATTACGGCCATAAACAATTAATAATTACTATTGATTTGGTGACGCTCAACAAACACTATAGCTGACTCTTTCTTTTCTCTCATGATAAAAAAATACGGGTAACAATTTTATACATGATTTAGTGTTCTTTTTTTCAGCACTTGAATAACTCCCATGTTCCTAATTATGAGCTTTAGAAAAATCTGATAAAATTTAAAACAAGTGTCAAACAGTTTTAAAATATTCTTTAGTTAGACGAACGTTGGACATCAAAGTAATAAAATAAGAATAACAAAGTGGTTGAACTTATTACCTTTTGCATGGTAATAAAATAACACAATTTTAGTAAATATATTCCAAGTCATTGGGCGCTTTTCCACTAGACGGCACGGCACCGGCACGGCGACGATCACGTGACAATAAGTGGAAAAGCGTGTCATATAATTTCATTGATTTTCATACATTATGTCATCCACGATACCGTCGACGGTACCGTGCCGTCGCCGTTGCCGGTGCCGTGCCGTCTAGTGGAAAAGCACCCATTGAATAATGTTAATTTATGTTTTACTGCGAGCTGTTCTTTTATAAAATGGCTTTATCTCAAATTAAGCATTTGTGATCTCAATTTACATTTTAATCGTAAACGAATGCATAAAACGACTTTTGTTCTACAATTTTAATTGTCATTGTAATATGGGATCATATAAATGAGGTGCAATATCATTTTGAAATTAAATTTTTTTTTTTTGGCGAAACAAAACACATCTACGGAAAGTTCTGCGTAGATTTTTTTCAGTTCTTTTAAGTACCTACCTAATATTTCTTAATTCTGCGAACGATCCTCTAATTTAGAAATGTTGGCTTTCCACACAAATTGACTGATCGAGGTGGTAATTTTGTATGGAGAAGTCAAAACATTTTCGTTTCCTGTAAGAATTTCTTGATGCAAGTTGTATATCCGCTAACAGTTTGTGGGAAGCTGTCCCTTACAACCGTTATATTACATAGGCCCGTATTTATAATCAGCTCTCAAGAGTGGCAGCGAGTTTGAGTTCGTATCAGAAATGTCATTCCAGTACAAAATTACCTGTCAAATCCGCACTCAATATTGCTCTCAATCTTGAGATCGCTTTATAAATACGAGCCCTTTACTTACCAAAAGCAAGTTCAGGTGGCAGTACAATATAGTTCTGACTCTGGCCATACAGCCCGTGCATGCAGAAGACCACGGGCCTGGGCTGGTCAGCCTCGGCTGCGGAGGTCTGGTGCCGAGGGTACGGGATCCGGTAGACGCCCAGGATGTAGCCGTCTTCTGTCGTCACGTTGTGGGCTTCGGCTATGTAGCCGTTTGTGAGGATTGTTTCCAGCTAAAAAAAAAAACGAGCGTGTGTGCCGAAAGTGAAACTTCTTTGACATTTTTGACATTTCGACTTCCGTCCCCCGCCGTGACGTATTTCCCTCACCCGATCTTAAAATTTTACTCACAACGCGCCTAAAGAAGTTTAACTTCAATAAATTATGACTTTATAACGAGTCATTGATTGCTCTCGTTTCTAGCGGCACCATTTCTGAACTAATTTTAAGATAGTGCTGTCACTTTCTAAACTTTACTCGTACAATAGGGTTTCATAAAAATGTGCTGATCACTGTTGCTTGTTTTGTTTGATTATGATCAAGTGATATATTACCAATAAAAAGATTATGTTGTATTCATTGTTAATCCCACAATAATTGAATTTTGCGTTATTAATAATCCCACTATTATTTTTTAATGCTGATAAGGATTATCTCAAACTTTATCAAAGTTGGTCCAGGGGACTGTTTATTTATTTGTTCTTTCCGATAACGGATAATATCCGGAACACGTTGGATTAGAATCGATGAAAAACATAGAATGTACCAGCTACTTCTTTTTTCAGGCTAACTTAAAAAGATCAATGTCATTAAAAGTCATTAATGGGAAATGAAATAGTTAAAAACAGCGTCAACAACTCCATAAATAATCTTATTCGTTAATTCGTTACATTCTGACGAGTTTTGTGGTTGACTTTAACGAAATGTTCGGCTCTCCTTACTTACTGACGTTTGGAGTATGATGTCCGAGACGGTAAACAGCTGGTGCATTCTACATTTTTATTGCTCGCATTCCATAAGCGAGTTGGTTTTTTTATTTAAAAAATAGGTACACTTACCATTGTATTTCTTGTCGACCTAGCATTCTTACTAGGTGCCGCTGCCACCACCACCAGACACAAAGCACCAAAAATACACCACTTCCAAAACATTCTTACATTCAATCTATTCTATAATACACGCGAATATTCGACAATGGCGGTATTTATATAAACTCGCAATTATCAACAAATTTATGCCTTTATTGTCCCAATAAACTAAACTCAATTGTCTTTTTAATCGTACGATTAAAACAATCCGATAAAACTCAAGAAACTTCCATGTTTTTAGCAAACAAGAGTGTTAATAACCAAATAGAGAATTGATTCTCTAGTTATAAAGGTAGTGATCTTAAGGTGATTCCTACCGGCAAATTGGTTGCTTTTTAAAAGGATATTTCTCCTAAATGAATCAATGGAAAATTCTAAAAAGAAATTAGTTCATGGTCTACAATTGCAACATTTAAAAATATTCTAGTACATAAATAAGTAAAGAAACTGAAAGTAAAGCTGTTTTTTCAGTAAATTTGATATTCCTTCTAAACTATTAGCAGCGCTTTCATGGTTCCTTCGGGAAATTATCCGTATTATGATTATCTAAAATTGGTGCATAGCATTTTATAATCTGACGCTTAGTTTTTATGGAATTAGCTTTTTTGTGCGTTTTGCGTCGTACGCCACGCCGCCGTAGCGCGCGCTGATTTTGAACGATATTCTAAGGCATTATACATTCTTAACTGCCGTGGGGGTACGCCTTAACAATTGTATTGTCGTCTCGAGATTTAACTTCCGATAGATCTGTATCTGATAACGATCACTTTAAATAGTTACACTTCACTGTATACAACAACTACTTACATTATTATCAGGTCTATTTATCCTTGATAGACAATGATGCTATTCTAACCCGGCACCACACGGGCTTAGAATGATTGTTGTGCATGATTGATAACTTCCTTATAAATTTCTTATCTGGGATAGCAAGTACTTAATTGCAGACGAACTGTCTGTTCTGAAATTTTCTTCAGCTTCCAAGATACTTTAAGGCCCGTATTTATAAACAACTCTCAAGTGTGACAGCGAGTTTGAGTTCGTATCAAAAATGTCATTTCAGTACAAAACGATCTGTCAAATCCATACTTAATATTGATCTCAATCTTGAGATCGCTTTATAAATACGAGCCTGAATTCCATTAGTGATGGACACCTTGATCAATTAATGTCTTATTAAATTCTTTATTTTGTTTACGTAATTGTCCATTATAATGATTTATGAGTGTTTATGAAGTACCTTTTATCTACGCTTAATATCTTTAGTGCTCATAAATATCTACCTTAGGTACTTAAATACCTTTATTTAATTAATTCTTCAATAAATACCTAATCTATTTCTAATACGATGTTATGAAGTATTAATCTTCTAAAGTTACCGTACTTATTACCTTTTGTTTTTAAATATTTATCATTATAAAATATATAGGTAGGTACTAGGTACATACATCATACAGCCCTTTATCTCTTTCGGAGTAGGTAGAACGTTAACAGTCTAGTAAAATCGTCACATCTTACAAAATGTTGAAGATATTTTCATTATGAAATGTGTATTAATGACGCTATAGTGACAGATTTTCAGCCGACGCATAAAATGTCTGATTCTTTTCTTAACGTCGCGACGTTATTTATTTGTGTTTTTTTTTTTATCGCTCCCAGTCCAATATAGAGAACATTATAATTTCCCTAATCCCTTGTCCTATTGTTGCAGGGACGGCTGCCGTGGTTGCTGCTCCCGTTGCTGTGCAGCTACGTAGTCGGCAGTAATATCCTGATGCTGACCATGGGCGGCACCAAGTCACATAAAATGCCCTTCTGGGAACTGGCCAGAGGACTTATTAGGAGGTTCAGTTGTTTTTTTTTTATCTCACGACTGCCGGGCCATACTTGTGTGAAATATTAATGAAACTCGCTTCGCTTATTTCATAAACTCACACTCGTCTCATTATGCTACAGTTTCATAGTCTATAACAATTTCGAATTTTTAACCGCAACAAAGAAAGAATTCATTTCCATTTTTTCAAGACCATTTTTTGCCAGAGTTTATCATTTCACTAAAGTTTTTTCTCCCCCAGAAACCATAACATCACATTCATCAGCGCGTTCCCCCCGGACTTCCACCTCGAGGGTCTGGAGGAGCTGGCCCCCGCTGGCCTGGTGGGCTACGTCCGCGGCTACATGACCCACGACCTGGTGGGCGCCAGAATGAGAGGAGAGGACCCACTGCCTATCAAGGATATCTTCAGATATGGATACGAGGTAGAAGGTTGTGGGGTGGTTCTTATAGTATGTTTAGGTATATATTGACACCGGCTGACACAATTTTAACTTTACATTATAAGTAAATCTGTATTACAAGCGTGAGCAAGTGACCGAGTGATTAAATCTGTATAGCGATCGCACTTGATATCACAAATCGCAAGCAAAGCGAGCGCAGACTAATATGACGCTCATGGCTTATGTTACATGCGTCACATAAACAGCCATAATATTCTGCGTGCTTTTCTTTTTCTTTTCTATTTATAATTGAAGAAAGTTATAGGACTAAAAAAAAAAATGACACATAATACTTAACCGTGCCGGTTAGTTGATTCATAAATGTAGAGTCCAACTTTTCATAAATCTCTCACTTTTTAATCGCATTATGTATGTTTACGTTCCGTTTCTAAAAGCATGATCGTGTCCAATCGTTTTGAGTGCAGTCCCACTAGACTTATTTTACGTGGCTATAAAAATGGGAATCACATGGATGTTCCATTACAATTTTCCGTATGGGGTAGTGTGTGAACTAGACCGAACATTTACTTCTCCCATATTAAAGATATCCTTCCCTTTTCTTTTAAGTATATTTCTTTTATTACTGCACAACTCTATGTGAATTTCAAAATAAATAGAACGAACAACTTAAATCCGTTAAAAATAATTTTAATACATGTCTATCTATCAAACAGAAAATACCTCTGAGTATTATTTATTTATTTATTTAACAGTTTATTGTACACATGAACATACACAGAACAATTACATAAGGAATTAAGACACAACAGGCACTGCTTATTTCTAAAAAAAAATTCTTACAGCAGACCTAATAAGTGTGATAGCATAAAACGTAAACGTATTATTTTTTCACATAAACATTGTTTCCTTTCTTCCACAGGCTTGCGACGCCTTCCTAAGTGACTACGAGACCCGTTCCTTCCTCCGATCAGGAAGAAACTTCGATCTAATAGTCCTAGACGGCGCATACCCTGAATGTGGCTTAGGCCTGGTACACCGCCTGAAAGTGCCCTTCATGTACATCAACACCGTTGGCTTCTACGCCATGCCTCTGAGCATCTCAGGCAGCCCTGCCCCATGGTCCGTCACTCCATTCTTCGGGAAGGCGTACACGGATAACATGGGTCTGATAGATAGAACGATGAACACGGCCTGGTACTTCGGAGCTTATTCCATGCATGCGGTGATGACGATGATCTTGCAAGGGGTGTTGAGGAGACACTTTGGGTCTCAGATTCCTCATGTCTATGATATGGCGAAGAATGTTAGCTTTGTACTCCAGAATGGACACTATTCTGTCTCTTACCCGAGACCGTATCTGCCGAACGTTGCAGAAGTCGCCTGTATTCATTGTAAAGAGGCAAAGCGGTTGGATTCTGTAAGTATCATTTCTACAAACATAAATATGCTTAAATGCTGTAAGCTATTTATGGCAACTGTTTGTCAGCAGTATTTGGAATTCGTTTTGATCGAACATGTTTATCTCAAATGTAATATAATGAGCAAGATTTTGTTAAATATTAGGAACAGCTAACCAAAAATCCTGTCACCTATAGTTGTCTTGGGTAAGGAAGTATAGTTAGTCTAATACTAAAGAAATTAAATTTCTCAGGAAATCGAAGAATGGATCTCCGGCGCCGGCGAGGCTGGTTTCATCTACATCTCCATGGGCTCATCAGTGAAGACCACGAAGATGCCACTAGCAGTTCACAGACTGATCGTGAATGCTTTGGGTCGTCTGCCGCAGAGGGTCGTGTGGAAGCAAGATGGCGACCAGAACATGACGGACATTCCATCGAACGTGAGGCTGTTCAGGTGGCTGCCTCAGCAGGATTTACTTGGTGAGTAAACTTGACAAGAAGTTGAGAATTTGTTTCAGTCCAGCTTCGAGAAATGTTAGGCAATCCATTTATTATTAAAAAACTATAGTCTGTACTATAACAAGGAAGTCCCTTGCTTTAGTTTTAACTGAAAGATGATATGAATCGATAAATTATATTGGATCCTAGTCATTCATTATATCTCATAGTGTAAATAAAATTTGACACAAGAACTTTTGCATTATGCACAACGGCCAAGACAACGGCGGATATCTTTTTATTGATAATGATGATGTGCATAACATTTTATCACAAAACCTTGTCTCTTCCACAGGTCACCCAAAAATCAAGGCCTTCGTAACCCACGGAGGACTCCTCAGCATGTACGAGACGGTCTACCATGGGGTGCCCATAGTATCCATCCCAGTCTTCTGCGATCACGATGCTAATGCAGCTAAAGCCGAAGTTGACGGTTACGCGAAAAAGTTAGACCTGCAAAACTTATCCAGTAAAAGATTATACAAAGCTATCAAAGAAGTCATCAATGATCCCAAATATAGAAGAGAGGTGAAGAAAAGGCAGTTTTTACTAAGAGATCAGAAAGAAACACCTTTAGAACGAGCTGTATATTGGACTGAGTATGTGATCAGACATAAAGGTGCTTACCACTTGCAGTCGCCTTCAAAAGACATGAACACAATCCAATACTACTTAATAGATGTCATTTTAATACTACTATCGACGTTAGCGTTGACGTTTGCAACAATTGCATACATTTTGAGGATAGGTTTCAATAAATTGGTGGATCACATACAAAACAGAAGAATGGACAAATTGATACACAAATCAAATACGTTATTGAAAAGGTCGAAGAAATTGATAAACCACTCATCGTTAGCTAAGAAAAAATTGTGAAAAGCAAAAGACATGACATGTGATTTATGTTTTAAGTTTGTGATGTTATGAAAGACGCAATATTAAGAAGAAGTAACATTGTTAACACAAAATTTAAGTTCAGATTCCCGGAAAATGAGACAAAACACATGCGATAAAAGTTTTTAGACTTTCGCGGTTGTTCATTACAATTAGATTACTATTTTAAACGGGATTATAACCACGATTATATTTATTGTATTTATTATAATCGTGGTTATAATCTCGTTCGCAATAGTAATCTAATTACAAACACATCCGATCAAAATTATGAAATTGTATCTAAGATAAAAGTGATGTATGCTAAGTACAAGACGTTGTAATTTTAGTAGGAAGATGACGCTATATAATATTCTATATAGGTATTGTGGTGTATAACATTCATCAAAGTTATTGTTAACTTTGATGAAATTGTAACCATCGTAATAAATAACAATTATGATAATTATATATTTCTTAGTTAGGTAGTATCGGAAACGGGTTGCCTACATATTAACTGAATAGCTTTTAAATTTTTTAATTGTGATACCTAAGTTGGTAGAGCAACGGAATGG
Source organism: Scrobipalpa atriplicella (assembly GCA_029255725.1). Taxonomy (NCBI): domain Eukaryota; kingdom Metazoa; phylum Arthropoda; class Insecta; order Lepidoptera; family Gelechiidae; genus Scrobipalpa; species Scrobipalpa atriplicella. The sequence goes on from JARACY010002742.1 coordinate 21,225, forward strand.
AGTTCCAAAGTCGCAGGTTCAAAAGCTCTACATGTATCTTTTGATTTTATATTTGACAGATATTTTTTTCGATACAATACAATACAATTATTTTTCATTGCACATAAAGACATTACAGAAAAAAATTCATGGGGATGATCAGCCTAGTTAGGATTATTAAAAGAGAAAAATGATGAAATAAGAAAAAATTGCTCAATAACATAAAAAAAATAGGGTCTGAAAATAAATTTGTTAAGCAATTATAGATTAAGTTAAATAATGGTATCGATTCGTGGAAAGCATGTCCTAATTAAGGCCCGTATTTATAATCAGCTCTCAAAAGTGACAGCGAGTTTGAGTTCGTATCAGAAATGTCATTCCAGTACAAAATTACCTGTCATATCCGCACTCAATATTGCTCTCAATCTTGAGATCGCTTTATAAATACGAGCCTACATCTTCACCAAAATTGTTGCCGTCCAATCTGTTCTCTCTGGATATACAATGATAGGTGACCACATTAGTCAAGATTTAGTGATTTGTGCGCATACGAATCAATACCAGAGTCGACTCTGAATGTCTGGATATTACATTTCTAAACATATTATTTGAAGATAGTCATGTCACTTACTTGAAAAATAAAAACAGCTAACTTTATGGCTGTCAAAAATATGTAAAAATAACTGAACCATGTAATAATAATAGCACATATAAGTTTATATGAAACTGAAGTTACCATTTGTACCAATAAAGTTACCAAGCGAGATTGTCTAGTACGAATAGTTTAGTTGCGAGATAAAAATAATGTTTTTGTACATTTTGTAAATAGTTTGGAGTAAGTCTAACCATAGATTTAAGATGACTGTCAGAGAAGACCATAAATTTTTTCGTAGAATTTGAAATTTTGAAATAAAATAAAATAAATTTAAATAAAAAGGCATAAAGTAATGCTTAAATAAACTTCTAAATCAAAAAGTCTAAGACGATTTTAGTCAAAATTATGTTTTGTATTTAAAAAACTTTCGTGAAAGTTTTAGAATATAATAATGATGTCTGTCTAAAACTTAGTTTTATACAATGTTAATATTTGAGAGGAATGATAGCTCGCATTGTTATACAGGGTGTTAATAGTATCTATATCAATATATTTTTATATATTTATTATTTTTGTATTTTATCGTTTTAACTTTAATGGAGATTGGGATGTAATGTACCTATAATGTAATATTATTTCGTACATAAATGTACAGAGTGTAGAGGAGAGAGCGTATAAAATTAATCAAAGGAGATGAATTTGGTCATGAAACTGAACAACTTTTACAAAGAAGCTGCGTATCAGAACGGTTGGCTACTGCCGCCGCCGTGGTCTAGTGGTCTGAGCTCTTGATCCGGAGGTCCGGGGTTCGATTCCCAGGGGGGGGGAACGCAAAGATGATATTTGTTAAATTATCACTTTGTGAGTTTTTCCCAGTATGCTTAAGACATTGCTGGCTGAATCACCAGATTGTCCGAAAAGAAAAAGGATTCCGTGCTTCGGAGGGCACGTTAAGCAGTCGGTCCCAGTCGCAGTTTTTGATAGTGGTCGTTGAGACTTGGAACAGGGGCGAAAAAAGACATAGGTATAGGTATCTTACCTACTCCCATAGTTGGAAAATTTGGAAATGGCTAACATTTTTCGACTCTTTTTGTCTTTGTTGTTCAGTTTTGTGAGATGTTACACCCTGTGATTTAAATCTAAGTGATTAATTAATAGTATTTTTATATAAAAATTCAGACAATTTGTATAACATATTTTGAATGATTTAAAAATAAATAAATAAGAAATTTATTCAACAGCCAGACTTAAGAGACTTAAGTACTAATGTTTAAATAATAACATGTACTTTAAAAACGTTGTCATTTTGGCTTTAGAAAGTTTGTCTCGAATAAATGTGAAATGAAGAACCTTAAATAAATTTTTGATATTATTCTGTTTCTTTTTATCATCGCCCTAAAATATTTACCTGCCCTTAAGAAATGTAATATAAAATAGAAACTCGCAATTTTCAAGTAAATTAATTTTATTTGATCAAATAAAATTATTATAATATAAACTTACTCCTATTAATAATCTAAATAAACAATTAGTTAGTGTCAAACTATAGACTAGAAAACACATTATACTATATTAAAATGTAATTTGATAATTTAATAAACTATGAAACTATAGTAACATAGTAAATAGCCTCAATTTGTAAATATTTTAAATATTTATTTATTTTATATAAAAGAAAATATATATCTACTACAATAATTTTACAAAATAATTAAAATGCTTGGAAAATATTTTGAGGATAAAAGTTTCACTTATGTGGGTTCCAATCCCATGACTTTAGCATCTTTATATTCATGTTTAAAAAATGAGTGTTCAAAATCAAGATTTGCACTTTTAATACTATCCTAAATTAACTAAAAGTATACTAAAATGTCACTTTTTTAAATCCCTAACACACCTGAAGAAGTACACAGCTGCGTGTCTCATCAACCCCGCCTGCAGCAGCCCATACCTTCGGCCCCAGATAACGAGCAGCCTCAATAACCTCTGAGGTTACATGGTGACCTTGGTGGGCTCCTGTTGGGGGTCACCAATAACGCTGATGTCCTTGGCTGCTGCTGGCTGGACCTTCGCTTCTCCCCCTCCTGATGATACCGCGAAGGTCATTATGCGGTCTGGGAATAAAAAAGAAAGTTAGGAAGTAATAATGGGTGTAAGAGACAGCTTCTCGAAAACTGATAAGGGTTGCTCAGTCAACGAAATCGGACAATCAAGAAATTCTTTCAGAAAATGAAATATGCAAAATCAGACAATTCGTATTTGGAAGTTAGTTTCTTTTTTACGCGGTTAACACACTGGCTACGCGCAACATTGTGTTGAACAATGGAACATAGACAATATCTGCCGTACGCGGCATAGAACGGCGAAAGTGTGAACACCGTCTTATTCCCTTACACCCGGTATACGATAACGATAAGGCAAGACAAAACCTATTCTATATTTTTAATTTTGGCACATAAGGCGCATGGCAAATAGGAAGCGGTGCGGTGCCGGTGCGTCGCCGGTGCGTCGTTTTTGTATAGAAACTTCAAATCAAGCTGCGCTGCGCAGACGTAAATTCCATACAAAATCGGCGCATCGGTGACGTGCCGGCGACGTACCGGCAGCGCACCGCTTTCTAAAAAAAAAATTACTTCACGTAAAAACAAAACATTCATACGAAAGGACCATCTCAACTAAATTTTTTTTGCGCTTTGGGAAGTTGTTATGTGGTTTCTAGTAATGATCACAAACAAACTGAACGAATGACGTAGATTTTTACACCTAATAATACCGGGTGTAAGGGACAGCGTCCCGCAAACTGATAGGGGTTGCTCAGTCAACGATACTGAACACATATCACCACGTTTTTTTTTCAGGAAATGAAAAAAAAAAATTTGCTTTTCCATACAAATTGTCTGATCAATGTGGTCATTTTGTATGAAAAAGCAAATTTTTATTTTCATTTCCTGAAAAAAAATCCTGTTGGTAGTTGTTCAGTATCGTTGACTGAGCAACCCCTATAAGTTTGCGGGACGCTGTCCCTTACACCCCGTATAAACCCATAAAATACCTAATCTATGATATTTACGCCTGTTAGTTTAAATAAAGCAACGATATAAAGCTGCTTAATTCTTTAGCTGCTGCTGGATTAAAACTTTTTCACAGGCACTTTACTTAAAAACCGATTTACACCTTAAAAGCATTTAAAAGCATTTACAATATAATACAAGTTTTAAATGGTTTTAAAATGAATACTAATAGTTTCTATACAGGGTGTAACAAAGTACTGCTTTAATTTAAACCACATTTATTCTACTATTGATAAACATATTATCTTTGCATCGCTGAAATCGCTACGATGACGGTGCCTTCCTCGCACCGGGACAAGTCTACCTTTGAAGTGGAAGATGAGACCTCCCACCATGCCCAAGGTTCCGCAGGTCACCAGCAGCCACTTGATCACCCCCACAGCTCGCTTCGGCAGGAACAGCTGGTGCTATAACATCTAGTGGTACGTACTGTTCCACTAGATACTAGTGAAATAACAGAGTGAGTTGCAGAGCGTGAGACCTAAGGTGGATGGAGTCATGTGTCAGTAATTTCGCTGATTCCAAACAAGCAAGGCAAGCCTTCAAACCTTCCAGTTTGAACACATGAGTGCAAACGTGCATCTGCTTAGCGGCAGCAATAAGCAAGAGTATACTTCCCCAGACGGGTTTTGCACAAAACCCTACCACCTTGAAGCCTTAAGCTACACGCACCGTGACAAGTCTACCTTTGAAGTGGAAGATGAGGCCTCCCACCATGCCCAGGGTGCCGCAGGTCACCAGCAGCCACTTGATCACCCCCACAGCTCGCTTCGGGAGGAAGAGCTGGTGCTTCAGCATGGTGACAAAGGTCTTGTTGAGAGCTAGGCCCTGGAACAAGAGGAACTTTATGTATATCAGTTTGCGGAAATCTTAAGTTCCTGTATAAATAGTGCTATGAATTCGTTGAGGGATCATCCTAAAATTATTACCGTCTCTTTTTGTTTCGACTGGATTGATGTTTATACAAAAACTGAGTGCCTAATTTGTAAAAAAATTATATTCCAGAAAAAATGACCTTTTCTTACAAGGCCATGGGTAGTCTACAACATAATTTCACATTATTATTAAATATTCCTTCAGAAATAGAAACAGAATTGCAAGTCCGTCGATAATGTCTTTATTACAGGGTGCTGTAATAATTTGTGCCTAGTTAAGCCACGTAATAGCATAGTAGCCTTTGAACTAGCTGGAAAATCATTCCCAACGTGGGAAAATGCGAATGTTGAGAAGGTCTGAATAATTCTTGGTCACGTCGTTATAAATTTTACAGTAACTAGATTACGGGATGTATGATATCATCAGAGCTCAATTCAACCCTCCGAAATGACCCTGAATCGTGTGCCCAGTACGGTTGATCGACTTCAGATTCAACCTTTGGGCCCTATCAAGGGCAAGGGTATCCACACTCCGAGCTTTTCCTATTCCATTCGAGAACTGAACGACACATTATCCTCCGCAATAGTCCACTAATCTTTGACATAAGCCTGCTCTGGTCACACCGTCAGAAAAGTGTTGCTATTCTAACCCGGCAACAAACAAGACACGCATACCTCTTCGATCCAGAACAAAGGTGCGAGCTGATCATTCAGGTCTTTGAACAGCTCCAGTTTTTCAGTCTTCATGAGCTTCATGCTGAACATCACGCGGGTCTTCGCCTCCATAGGAGTGCCTGAAATCTTTTATTATAGCTGTTAAGTACTGCTTACAATAGGTTCCATTCTCAATGGGGGAAAAACTATCATTTGATATTTATAATACATCGGCGACTAAGCTAAGAAAACGGCCCACCTGATGATAACCAGCACCATATTCTATAACACCTACTATTATCCCAATATATCCTAATAGAAATAGCAGTGTTTTGCCCACCGTAAGACCTTAGATGGATTATCTCATGTATGCCCCAGTGGTTTCAATGGCTCCTTTGCACTTTGAACCGAAACCTGTGCCGAAACACAGAAGTTTGAGCACTTCTTCTTGGCAACTAAAGTACTTATGTGAAGTATAAACAAAACTGTAATACCGCGGATTGTCCGACTTACTGGTTCAAAATCAATTTCGATGCCATGCGCATTGACATCAGGGTTCAATCCTTTAACGTTCTGCAGTAGTTCAGGGGCGCAGTCCAGGTAATGTGGCAGAGTGGCATACATTGGTGCTTTCAGGCATTTGTAGACATCCATTACACCTAAAACAACCATGCATCACACACTTCCATTACTGGAGCCCGATTGGGGGTTAATAAAAGTCACACACCTGATGGTCCCCATCATTGAGGAAATTGGTATTTTACTAAGCAATTAAAGCTACTACCACAAAACATCTTGATAGGTGCTGTTGAAGTAGCTTTTCAACTACTAATAGCAGCTAGCACTAACGGCACTTTTAAAGATGCAGTCCACATAACAAGGTTCGTAATAATAAATCGTCTATCATTTAAAACAGTTTGCAAAAGAGAAAAACCCATCCGATTTTTTTTAAGGTCTTTGCAAATTCTTCTTAGATGGCAAAGGTTTCATCGAAGGTCAACTAGTAAAAATGGTAACCTTTAGGGGGACATTTGTCCGGAGCTTCGCAGAAGCAGTTAAGTTCAGGATCATTAGCGAAGTCACCAATGTTGGCGATGTACCGATTGGTCTTGATTCCACTGTAGGAAGTCTTCTTCTGGTACCAAGGCTTGAAGGATCTGTAAATAGAAAGCAAGATAGGAAAATTGTTTTATTGCATTGAATTCATTTAAAATCAAAGTATTTAAAGCGCATCTGACATGGCATGATTTGTCCGAAACGCGCGGGACTTTCTGTCTTGATATAAAATTAAGTAGTCTAGCCTGCATTGCCTTAGTCAGAATTTTGTCTTGAGAAATATCATCATCATCATCATTACTGCTGGACATAAGCCTCTCCTCACTGTTCTCTGCAGATTCCGGTCTTGGGCCGACTGCATCAAACGGCTGCCCGCAACCTTTAGAAGAACCTATGGGTCGAGAGTCCAAGGCTCAAAATAAAACACCAATAGACCACAGACGCGGATATCATTTTCATAAATTAATAAAAAACATGACGAAGTTACCTGCATAAATCACCAGAATACGAAGCCAGCCGATCATGCTCGGTCAAAAATGGCGGGAAGACAGTTCCATCAGTGCCAGCGTACTGGTTGCAGGTATCCCTCCAGATCTCCATCTCCGGCTTGTCGTCGATGGCGACGACCTGACCCACGTCCATGACGTTCTTGATGCCTCGTTTGACCGTTATCACGTGAGGGTCAATAGTACCGTTGCGCTGTGAAGCAGATATTTAGTTACCATTCATAGGTTCAGATTGCTTAGTTTTCTTTGCTGCTGACTAAGACAGTGGCGTTGATGCAAACATACTGTTCGGAACCGGAATCTAGGAGCCAGGAGGCCTTTCGCAAAGTCTGCTACCTATACAGCTCTGTGCTACAAACGAATTTCTCTGATATTTCATTTAACACAGCACAATATTTTCATGTCCTTCAGCTATTAGGTTGCCAATGACACAGAAAAAAAAGAAGAATACTAACAGAATATACTTACACCCCCAAACAGCGAAAACTTCAGCTGATTATTCGCTTCAAACTTAATACCGGACTGATCTTCCTTCTTTAGCGCGGTGCAGACAGCTTTAGGAGCAAACTCTGTTCTGTCACAGTTAAACGTGACTCCGTCGAAAAGCAGGTCCATGACTTTGACCCTCATGAAAGTGTCGGTGGGGGCATCGAAGATTCCATTGATGGCCTTTCCGATCATGTTCAGCATTGCTGGTTTGTCTCTCGCTATTACTCCTGCTATGCCCTGAAATTGAATATTGTTTATGGTCGTATTAACCCGGATTACCTATCCTATGTATTGCTTTGGGTTAATACCTATTAGTGATCAATCTTGGGTTCGCAGCATGAGAATATACAAGACCACTGATTAGAGAAAGTCGCCGCCGCTCCTTAAGACGGTGTTTTGAAAACTGAAGGAGATTGCTTAGTCAACGAAACCTAAACAACATTCACAAAGAAATTCTTCTATATTTTTTTCTCCACCCACACAAACAGCCTGATGGTGGAAGTGTGTGGTTTTGTATGGGAAGACATTAATTGTTTCATTTTTTCGTTAAAGTCATTCAGTTCCGCTAACTTAGCCCTTTTCAGCTTTCATTACACCATCTCCTACTCTTACATATTTATATCAATACCATCATAAACATATGCGGCATGACCACAATCTCTTCTCCCGTCAACCCTGGCGCGGAGAGGTCTGGTCGGAATATGAACACGTCCAGTTTCTTGTAAGTGATGGTGTCTTCTTCCTCGTGGTCTTCCACTTCTACCTTCTCTTTCCATTCGCTGTGGACAAAAAAGTAAATAGTAAACCGACCCAACAACTATACATGTATGAACTGTACTGTCAGTGGGACGGTGAGGGCAATTTGGCGTTACAAATAACACGACTAGTGTAAGTCCAGACCTGTCAGATTCTCTCATGAGAAACGGAAAGGGATGGCAATAATTTTAGATGATTGATTGCTTGTATTTTATGAAGCGATCTCAAGATTGAGAGTGAGTGGTGTGGTGTGTCTTTTTTCAATAAAATTTCCGAAAGTGGCAGGTCCAAACAAAATGAAGTTAAGTGGCATATGTATCCTTGTTTGACTTCAAACCCCATCCCCATGTCCTATTTATACGGTACATTCATAGCATTAGGCTATTGTACGAATGATGATGATCGATCGCAGAAGTCCATTGTTGGGCCATCTAATTGGAGGTTAAATGCCAAATTGTTTGGCAGGTTCATTAGCGGTCTAATTATTCTCCTCCTCTTTGTCAAAATAATATCTATTTCCACAGTAGAAATGATAAGAACAGTTAGAAGACGACTTTGGACATTTCGTTCTTGTGTAGTACTACAAATTTTACGCTAGCAACCTCACGCTACGGGGTTGTTAAGTTAAGTTGATATTTGTCATTTTACCATTTAGTGAGATTTTCCCAGTTTGTCTGGGACAATGCAGGCTGAATCACCTGATCTGTAAGTGAATTAATCTCATGCTTCAGAGGACACGTTAAGCCGTCGGACCCGGTCTCTGTCTTTGTTATTTACACAAACCGTGTCAGAGACCTTGTTTCTAATAGACAATTTAAAAATCTCTGACTCCAGGGTTCATCGGGTCGGTTGTACTCCGCGAAAAATCCGCTGCATCGAAATTATCTCGCCTCCAGGGTGTTATACTGTTCATATTACTTCTCCTGTACCGTCTCCAAGATTTGCATATATAGGTCACAATACAAAATTCATTGCTTGCGGGATACACGCCTGATTTGCTTGATTGAAAACCGATAGCTGTGTTTACCGTCTCGATACCGGGATCCCGGGACTGAGGTTATTGCGGGATGAATAGTGTTGTTGGTGTGGTTAGTGGATAATTGGTAAACACTGTGAACAGATGTTTTTCCAAATTTCAAAAATTGAAAAACTGCCTAAAAGCGACCAGCAAAACCTAGCTTTTTGCGCTGCATCACTCGTTAGGACAATGCAGATTTAGCCTGATTATTAGGCAAGAAAAACGATTCCGTGCTTCGATGGGCACGTTAAGCCATCGGTACCGGTCGCTGTATTTGATAGTTAGTTACTCAAACCATGTCAGAGGCCAGTTGGCATGCAATTAGAAGGGGGTTTAAAATCTGTGACGTCAGAGTCGATTGGGTCAGTAAGTCAACTTAAATACCCGTTTTACAGAAGAAGACGAATTCTTCGATACCAAGTTCGCTCATATTTAAAAACAATTAGCCTTCAGATCAGCAAACTACTGATTGTATTGTGCTCCAATAGTCACGTATCGCTGCGAATATGCTGCAGATCATTTGGCGCTCTTTTTTGCGCTGCACCACTCGTTAGACTAGATGAGACGTGTGTGGAATGGATTTAAAGAAGAAATTAAACCCGCTCCAGACCTTCCGATCTGATCAATTCTTATCCGATAAATCATGGATGAAATCGGACAATGTGTAGGTAGCGTAATCGGACATCCGATTCAGTCGTATGCATCGGATGATTACGCTACATATTATCCGATTTCATCCGACTTCGGATCGGACAGTCAGGATCGGAAGGTCTGGACGGGCTTTAATCAATCAAACTGTATTTTTGTCACGTATGATAGTGTTATTATAAGAAGTTTAAGCCAATTTAATAATTTCATGGAATAGAAGAACATTTTATTTGGTAATAAATTTATCAATAAATATTTATTTAACAAAATGGCTGTAACCAGCATTTTGTCTTGACGCTCGTTCTACGACGCTAAAGCCTCTGTGGTCTAGTGGCCTAAGTCTTTGACCCACGATCCAGAGATCGTAGGTTCAATTCATATAGGAGACAGCATGGCAAACAGGACAAACTTGATTTGAAGTTGCGCTGCGCGGACGTAAATTTTTAAACAAACACAGCGCGCCTCCGCCTCGCCGCCATTTCACTGCTTCCTGTTTGCCATGCGCCTAAGTCTTTGCTAGTAACAATTAATATTTTTGTATTGTTCCTGATTCACCTGATTAACGGACAATTTATTCGCGGCTGTACTGATAAATTACTTATAAACTACCTAGTTATTTTTTCATAAACGTTAGGTGTTTTTCCCAAGAGAACTTTTTTTCCATCATATTTTGTGACGTGGCCTCGAGTAGGCGGAGATTATAAATAAAAAATAAACTACAAGAGAATATTATATCGATTTCAAAGAAAAAAATACATAAAGAAATTAAGGTTTCTGCACGTGGATAGAATGTGAATTAAAACAAAAATTACAAAGATAAAACTGATTCGGTTGTAGACATAACTTAACTTATTTTAATTTGGTCCTGAAACTTTCAATTTTTTTTTAAATAGTCAGAATAATAACAGCCGACAGCTGATTATAATCCTCAAATAAGATGGCATGCTAGATGGTGCATGTCTTCTTATTTTAAACATTTTTAAGCGCTCTACGTGACTTTGACAGGATTATAATCAGCTGTATTTCTGTCTTTTTTTAATTAAATTTTTTGAAAGTGACAGGATTAAACTAAAATAACTGCTAAAGTAAATTTTATTGTGTTTTTTTTTGTTCATGTAGCCTGTATCGTGTCCCACTGCAGGGCAAAGGCCTCTCCTCTTTCACGCCATGTGTATAGTATGTGGAAAAAATACGGAGTAAAAAAAATCCTAAGTAAAAAAATAATGATAATTTCATCTGAGGAGGGGAAGGAGATGGAGTAATCCTTTATTCAAAATAGCAGAAGGAGAAACCTAATGCTTTCGGTAAACCTGTACACGGTCTTTATTTCATTAATTTCAATAGGTACGTGTTTTTGAAAAAAGAAAAAAAAAATGTATCTGAAAAATTACACTTTGCATGACTGATGGCTTGGACAGGTACATCATCGCAGTTGTGAGTTCGATTCCCGACAGGCACAATTGTTAATTTAAATTATTGAGGACATTTTGTTACCATATTTTTTATTCAACATTATATTGTGCAAAATAAATGAAAGAAAGAAATCTCAATTTTTTATTACATTAATATTAAATCTAGCACTAAAAACGAGTTTCTGTCAATCAGTAATCTTTCAACGTAAATGAAAAAGGCTTCAAAGAAAAAAAACCACTGCTTTTTAAATCAAGCTCATGTTATTAAAGCACGGCAAATGACCGCATTCGTTTTTAAGAAATAATTTTTACCATACTAAATGACCGTTTTAGTATGGCTAAAATTATTTCTTAAAAACGATTGGAGTAGGTATAGTAGAGTCGGCCTCGCAAACAGTGATATGATTTCCCTTTTAGGTTGAAGAGGGCCTCTTTGCCTCTCATCCTATCAAGAGGGTATTTTACTCATCGAAGAGCAGTGGAACGTTAAGGATTTCCTCGCGATATTTCGAGGGTTTCAAGTAATCGACAATTTGAGAAATGTATTTTGGTTTTTCGATTGGAACGGAATATTTGTTTGTGACAGGAAGTTACTTTTAATGTTGCAACTTGGAATTTTGATTAAATAAGGCATGCAATGATGACACTTGTGAGGTGTAAGAGACAGTTTCCCGCAAACTGATCAGTCAACTAAACAACTTATACAAAGAAATAAAAAAAACATGATTGCTTTCCTAACACAAAGTGTCTGAATAAGGTGGTAATTTTGTATAGAGAAGCATTATTTTTCATTTCCTTAAAGACTTTTCTATAAAAGTTGTTCAGTTCCGATGACTGAGCAGTGAGCACCCCTCACCCGTATTTGCTAAGATCCTTGTTTAACCGACTGAGCTGTGCACCTTGAACTGGCAAACGAACGCTATTTGGAGCAATTTAACATGCATACTAGTGATGTAGGTCGATGGATCGAAATTCTATCGATACCGAAAGTATCGATACAATTTTGTAGCTGTCGTCATTAATTCATGTCATGATCAATCAATGAGTTTCGGTGATTTTTTTTTCAAGGAGCAATAATTAAAAAAGTATTGGGTATTTACTGATGGTGTGTGTTGGATAGTTGTTCAATCTTTTTTTGTAGCTGGTGGCGTTTACTTACATGCTGGTCTGGGAGAGATAGAAAAACATAGAATGTGCCAGCTGCATCTCCTCCCGGGCATGCTGTAAAAATCAGCTAAGGGATTTGAGGGTTTCAGTATTGTAATTAAGGCGATGGGCTGACAACCTGTCACTATAGCAATATACAGATTATCTTGAATTACCCTCAAAACTTGTCAGACGTGGTGGAACTACCTTTGTTTAGGTCGTTTACGCTCTGCCTACCCCATTAGGGATATAGGCGTGATTATATGTATGTATGTTTACTTACATACATTCGCCCCTCTTGTAGCATTCAGCCGCAAAAACCGTTTATTATTACATCTATCTAACAAATTATATGGAAATTTGACAGATAGATGCAATGTATTTGTTATTGCTTGCACAACATGCCACATGCTATAGGAGTTGGTCCTATTATTCAGGAGACGAATAAAAAACATTATGTTCCATAATTGTCCAAATTTCAGAATTTTACCTTTCCAAACCATTAGAAACAGGAGCTAAGTGCAAGATGCTGGCACACTTTACATAAATTATTTTCTTGTTAGCTTATCGTTTCTTAATATATCGTTTGCGCGTCCAATATAACAATGGACTAAGGATACTGTTGGGGCTGCCACAATACTGTAGCGCGTCAGGGATGTTTGTGGAGGCCTGTGTTACAGATTTTGGTGGCATAGTGCGCCAGAAAGTCGCGTCCCTGATGTGTCGGGTTCGTGGCAGCACCAACAGCTTTATGAAGGTGGTGAGGGACAGGGTGGACAGTCCTTTTCTTAAACACTGGATGGCTGTTCACCTGTCCTTCAATAATTGCAAGGCAAAAATGCTTAATAGTTATAGGTTACCCTACTAAACTAACATAGATATAAGTTTTTTTTACTAACAAAATATGGAATCAAAATGTTTTTAAAGATGTTTTGAATCTGAAATAAAAGATTATTTATTTATTTTATTTATTTTATTGAGGTATCAAAAATATAATAATTAATTACTGTCGATTATCACCGTTTTGCGCTTTATTTTCAACATAATAATCTGAAAATAACTTCACTAATAGAGAAAGTAATTAATGCGAATAAGTAATGAATGTAAGTAGAGGAAGTAAATAATGTAGAGATAGTAAAAAATATAATGTTTGAATATTGCGAGGAGTCAATGGGCGCTTTTCCACTAGACGGCACGTCAACGGCAACGGCGACGGCACGGTACCGTCGACGATATCGTAGGTGAGATAATGTATGAAAATCAATGAAATTATATGACACGCTTTTCCACTTGCCGGCACGGCACCGTCACGGCATGTCATCGATTCCCATAGATATTGTCACGTGATCGTCCCGTGCCGTCGCCGTTGCCGTTGACGTGCCGTCTAGTGGAAAAGCGCCCATTTAGTGTAAAATTTGTTCTTACTTGAAAAAAAAAAATGGCAACTTTTATCGATATCATAGTTCTATCGTAGTCGGACGGACATCCCTATTACATGTATTCCTTTGAGGAGACTGTGCAAAGATCGCTAATGTAAGTTCTAGAACATCCTAGAACCGTACAAGTTTAGGAAGTGGAACATTGGTGCCGATTCGGTTGTATCCTTAACTTTTTTCTCTTTCTTTATCCTTCCTACTAATATTATAAATGCGAAAGTTTGAACGTTTGAATCTTCGTATGTTTGTTACTCAATCACGCTTCAACCACTGGAATGATCGAGACTACCTTCATTTCCATTTCACGGAAAAACTCATTTAACGCGAGTGAACCCGCGGGCGGTAAGGTAGTATTTGAATATAAAAAAAACAGAAATAAAACAGCTGATTTTTATCTTCTCAAAGTGACCTTATACCTATATGCCAAAAATAAGATGGTGCTAATTCGTCACTTTGACAGGATTATAATCAGATGTTGTATTTCTGTCTCTTTTTTATTCAAATTTGAGAAACTGTCGGGACCAAACTATACCACATTTGCTTTTAAAACACGTCGATTTTGTACGATACAATTATCTGTTAAAAACGAATGGGGTATAAAATAAGTTAAGTCGTGTCTATAACCGAATCGGCACCATTATCGAGTGGCAGTGGTACAACCATTTCTGCCGATGAGAAGAGTTTGCGCTTCATTGTTCAGATTCAGACGGATCTTGTGTTTATTTAGGTAGGTATATTAGGAATTTCAGTTGTTATCAAAACGAAATTATTGCTAAAAGTGCCCATTTATTATAAGTGATCTTTCAGTACTCTATTTTAATTCCCAGTGTCTGTCTTTGAGCTTTTCTTGGAATGATATCAGACAGAATTTCCAGAATTCTCTAATTTATTTACTTGGTAATCCCTTTGATACATAAACTTCACAGATTTTGATATGTTGACGTCACAAAAAGACAAGTTGATTAATGGTATATTAGCTTAAATACGATTAAGCGGCACGATATCGTCTTGCGAATAAAAAACCGTGTCAGAAGTGAAACATCTTTGACATTTCTGACATCGTAACGGGACAAACGGGACAATCCCGACCTTGACGCGACCTTGAAATTATACCCTCAACGCGCCTTAAGAAATTTCACTTCTAAAATATTCTAATGATACCCATTTTATAGACTGAGAATTAAATTATTAAGTAACCATTTGCAAAATAATCTTATTAAATAAAGATTCAAAGTTGGCTTTGAAAGTAGGTATACTCTTTCTTAGTTTTGATGTCGTGGTCCCGCTAACAATTTTATTACCTATTTATGTTTTGAATTCTATCTAACATCTAATATTTACTTGGATAATACTGCAATAAATGAATGGTACTCATTACTCAAAGACCCGTTTACAATATACAGACTCATTAACAAAATTATAGGTTTGGGGAATACGAACAAAACGTACAGATAAATTCAAGAATAGGTTGGGAGTAGTTAAACAGATACACCTTGAATTCAGTCTGAAAGGCTTTTGACCACGGAAATATACATCAGAAATTCATTCAGCCGTGGCCGAAAATTATACTCAAAGACTCGCGAAAGGTACACACTCAAAATGATAAGGCCCGATCTCCTTCACAATAGGCGTCCCTACCTCCCTACCTTCTTCACCTCCGTAGCATTGAAGTAGTTGAATAAGCAGACCTTATAATTCATAGCGAAAGCACTTTACCGCAGTAAAACTTTTCATTCTGACCGGAAAAATCTTGAAGACGCGGGTAAATTAAAACTTAAGGCCCGTATTTATAATCAGCTCTCAAGAGTGACAGCGAGTTTGAGTTTGTATCAGAGATGTCATTTCAGTACAAAACGGCCTGTCAAATCAATACTTAATATCGTTCTTAATCTTGAGACCGCTTTATAAATACGACCCTAAGGCCCGTATTTATAATCAGCTCTCAAGAGTGACAGCGAGTTTGAGTTCGTATCAGAAATGTCATTCCAGTACAAAATTACCTGTCAAATCCGCACTCAATATTGCTCTCAATCTTGAGATCGCTTTATAAATACGAGCCTAAAGCCCGTATTTATAATCAGCTCTCAAGAGTGACAGCGAGTTTGAGTACGTATCAGAAATGTCATTTTAGTACAAAACGATCTGTCAAATCCTTACTTGATATTGCTCTCAATCTTGAGATCGCTTTATAAATACGAGCCTAAGACTCGCAAGAGGTACTCACTCAAAATGATAGGGCCCGATCTCCTTCACAATTGGCGTTCCTCCCCTCATCACCTCCTCAGGATTGGAGTAGTTGAATAAGTACACTTTGAAGTTCAGCGCGAACGGAATCTTCTCCCACATCTGCCGCACGTCTGTTTTCGCTGACAGAGCCATTTCCTGGGACAGAGAAAAATGGTTGTAGTTGTAGGTACTAGTACTAAGGCCCGTATTTATAATCAGCTCTCAAGAGTGACAGCGAGTTTGAGTTCGTATCAAAAATGTCATTTCAGTACAAAACGATCTGTCAAATCCATACTTAATATTGCTCTCAATCTTGAGATCGTTTTTATAAATACGAGCCTAAGATTACAGGATGTGAAGACTATACAGGTATTCAGTTTCATTTAGGTTCGCATCCTAATGTTTGGTCAGCTATGTTTCTAATCCCAGTAAATTTGCTTGATTTTTTTAAGTACCTAACCAACATAATATTAGTACGTTATTTTAGTATGCAGACTGCAGAGTTAATTCGTGAGAGTTGATTCTGTTTTTATTAAATTTATGTCTTCGTTATAGTGAAAGTATTATTAAGCTGTATTTAGCTGTATTTCATAAATATAAAACAGTTCGGAACGCATAAGTTTTTATGCGAAGCCTACACGTACGAGCTTTACAACAAAATAACATATTCGATTATTATTTTATTTCGTGGCCTACCTACATTTACACAACTTTATGTTATAAGGGGTGTTATTAAAATAAAGCTAAACACCTTGTGGGCGTCTAACTGAGCTCTGCTACATCAAAGACAAAATCCCGACTTACAGCGAAATGAAACTTTAAAAAATTAAACTAAGATGTCCCAGAGAATTTAAGTAAATGATATAGTGTTAAATTCATTTACTTAATTCTGGTCTTAGGGGCTTCTTGAACGAACCGCATTCATTTTATGTAAATTCAGGTTTATATTAAGCTAAATCGATGATAGAGTTGAGAGATGGCATATGACTATGCCACCCTCACGAAAAACACTGTAATAATCAACTATGGGCTCATTTCCTGTTTTTTTTTAATTTAGGTTGTTTTTTTTCCACCGTACTGTATATATAAGGTCTCCTGAGTTAATCTTGCCTGCTTGCTTATTCCATCTCGGAACGAGTTTTATGTTCCATATACAAATAAACAATGCAAATCTTCTTCTGCGAGTGAGAACAAGAACGTGCTACGATATAAACTCATAGGATAGTAAAAATAACAAATATACTCAGACTCAAAAACGTTTTAAAAAATCTTATTTTTGAGGATTTTTGCAATTAATGTGCTATTTTATTTTATAAATATAAAAAATAAATATGACGTCCACTACGACGGCGATCCGAAGTATCTATATCAACGCAAAATGATAGGGGTTGCCCTGTCAACAAAATTGAACAACTTTTACCAGGAAATTATTTTCGGAAATAAAAAAATCCCATACATAAATTTGTCGTTGTATGTGGAATTTAAACAATATTTTCATATCCTGGGAGAATTTCATGATGATGTCCCTTACACCCCGTATACAACGTACCTATGTGGTTAAAAGTAGCTTCATTCAATAAACATCTGAAATAATATGTAATTATGGAAAACATACTTACTTCTTCCATAATTACACGATATTTTGGGCGAAATACTGTTATAATTACAGTATATCTGTACAGTATGTCTTATCCGCGTCACGTTCATATGCCATATCACTTACTAGGTCTGCTGTAAGAAATTTCTTTTAGGAATAAGCAGTGCCTGTTGTGTCGTAATTCTCTATGTTCTGTTCTGTAATTATTTCTGTGTACAATAAATCGTTAAATTAAATTAATTTAAATTATATTGAAAATGTTTTCGATAACCTTAATACATGGAGTAGTGAGTGGGAGAAGTCCAGTATTTTCCTAAAATCCTACAAACGACACAATGTGTAATGGTAGTGTAGGTAGGTAGGGGTATGTAAATTCCTTTCCTTTGTAAATCAAAAGCCTTTGTCCATCAGTAAATGCTTTGTTGTTCATGATTATGTCTTCATGTAGAAGCAAGGTGAGTACTATGAATTCAATTCACCTAATTAATGAAGTTTGCTTGGAGCGATAGAAAATCATAGAATGTGCCAGCTTATGCCAGCATAAAGTAAGTGAGAAGTCCCGAGCATGCTGTAAAACTAATTAAGGGATTCGAGGGTGTCAGTGTATTATATTTAGGCGCTGACAACCTATCACTCTTTAAATACATTTACCACACATTTACACAGTTTATTCTTTCCGAAATCACCCTCAAACCATCCTTAAACCTCGTCAGACGTGGTGAAGGCGCCTTTTTGCGTTTTACACTCTGTCTACCCTGTAAGGGACGAAGCGTGACTATATGTATGTACCTATGCTTTAAAAAACTACGATAGCATGTTTACTCAGAATAATGAAAAAATACTATAGCAAATATTAACATGGTTATACTACCGCTAAGGTTCGTAGTTTGCCGCTGTTGTGATTTCTGAGTAATAATCACCAAGTAAGCAATGCACCCAAGGCCCGGGATGTATCATTTAATATCCTTGTCGGGTTTGTCGGCTACTATATGTCAGCGCAAGTAGATACTTTTGCTCTGACCGCGAAGCAGAGTGGAGCCGACATAGATAGATT